>PVIW01005081.1:0-14830 GCA_004026585.1 Noctilio leporinus
ACGAGGCCCCCCAACACCCCTCACTCCACGCACATGCGCCAAACTCTCCTGTCCCCGTTCCCCAGGCAAACACTCCGGGAGACCTAGGGTTCAGCTCTGCCCAACGAACCACCCCTAACCCGCGCGGGTCTCACCGGCACTACATTTCCCAGGAAAGCCCGCGGCAACGGCGGCTTTCCATTGGCTCTCATTTGGCGACTAGCGCACGCCCGTCGCCGACTGGCTCCGCCAGCCAGAACTACATTTCCCAGAAGGCACTAAGCCCCGCCGGCGGCCTATTGGCCACCGCAAACTTGGCCTCGGTTAGCCCACCCGGCTTTGGACTACATTTCCCAGAAGGCAGACAGAGCTTCCCATGGGGTGGCACGCAGAACCGAGCATGCGCAGATGTGAAAAAGGGGGTGGGGGAGCCGAAGGAGGGCGTGGCCTCGGGCGGCGTTGTCCTGGAGACAGAGAAGGCGGGACGCCACCAGGCACTTAAACGGTACCCCTGACCCAGGGAGCCGGAGAATGAAGCCGGAATAGGGGCCCGGAGCTCATGTTTCCAGTACCCGCCTGACCCCATTCATAGCACACTATCCCCTCTGTCAGTCGTCTGTCTCTCTTCTGTATCTACGAGTTGGTTTCTGTTTGGTTCGGTTGTTTGGTTCTTTAGAGTCCACGTAGAAGTGAAATCATGGTATTTGTCTCGCGCTCTGATTTATTTTACTTACCATAACACCCTCTAAGTTGTCAAAAATGGTAAGATTTACCCTCTAAGTTGTCAAAAGTGGTAAGATTTAATTCTTTTTTTTTTTTTATGGCCAAGTAATATTCTATGGTCTGTATGATTCCAGGTTTTTATTTTTTCGGTTCTACACGAATAGGTTAAAATTAAATAGCCATTCTGTGCCAAACGTCACACTAACCTATTTTCTGTATATTATCAAACATAATCCTTTGAGTTATTTTTATTTTTAAATTTTTTTTTTTTAAGATTTCATTATTTTTAGAGAGAGAGGAAGGGAGAGAGACAGAGAGGGAGAGAAACATCCCTGTAGGGTTGCCTTTCACCTGCCTCCAGCTACGGACCTGGCTGGAGTCCTGGCTTGCAGCCTCATTAGGTGCCCTGGCTGGGAATCGAACCGGGGACCTTTGGGTTTGCAGGCCAGTTCATTATCCACTGAGCCATCAGCCACAGCCTGATTCCAGGTTTTTAAAATTTGATTTTAGAGGGAGAGAGAAAAAAATGTATAATTTTTTTGTTCCATTTATTCATGTATCATTGGTTGATTTTGGTACATGCCTCAACTGGGAATTAGACTTGAAACCTTGGTGTTTCAGGACAGTGTGCTACATATCTAAGCTACCCGGCCAGGACTATATCATGGCTTTTTCCTCCATTCATCTATTGATGAGCAAGCACTTAGGTTGTTTCCAATTCTTGGCTATTGTAAATCATGCTGCAATGAACATGACGGGTGCATGTGTCTTTTCAATTAGTGTTTTGAATTTTTTTTTTCAACTACCGAGAATCTCAACTAAAGAGAACATTTCACCCCCCCATCTTCCTCAGCAAAGAAACTTCCTTCTGCCCTGGTTGGTGTGGCTCAATGGATTGGAGCCGGCCTGTGAACCCAAAGTCTCGCTGGTGCGAGTCCCCAGTCAGGGCACATACCCAGGTTGCAAGCCAGGTCTCCGGCCAGGTCCCCAGCTGGAGGGCAGGTGAAAGGCAACCACATTGATGCTTCTCTCCCTTTCCTCCTCCCTCCTTGCCCTTCTCTCTGAAAATAATGAATAGAATCTTTAAAAAACAAACAAACAAAAACTTCCTTCTCCTCCATCTTAGAAAAATGGGTCCATCACTCACCCAAACATCCGGGCCATACAGGAAAGGATCACCCTCGTTGTTCTGTGCCTTCACCCCACACACCAAATCTATGCACAGGCCCTGTTGGCTCCATCAGCGAAATAGGGTCTCAGGCCCCTTAACTCACACCTGAGCAAGTTCAGGGGCCCCTTGTTCTGCTGCTGGTATGGCCACCTCCCACCCCTACACCTCAGTCCCTTTAGCAGCCAGAGGGATCTTGTTTTTTTATTTGTAACAGGCACGTAACATAAAGTTTGCCATTTTAACCATCTTCAGGGGTTCGGTCCCATGGTGTTCACATCGCTGTGACAACTGTCAGCACAGAGCTCTTCTCATCGTCCCAGACTGACACGCTGCCCGTGGTCACTACCGGCTCCCCATCCCTCCCTCCACCCCAGCCCCTGGAACCCACCGTTCCACTTTCCGTGCGGGAATTTGACCACACGGGGGGACCTCCTGTTGAGGCAGGGTTAGTAAGAAGCCAGGGAAATTCCAGAGCAAGTGGAATGGGAAAAAAACGGAAGCAAGATAATTCAACACAGCCAAACAATTTGAACAATTTACTGCCGGCCAATGTATCTAAGACCTTGTATCTTTCCTAACACGGGACACTTGAGGACAAACGGTCTGCACCTCTCCTCCCTGACCAGAGGCTAAATCCCTGGGCGGAGAAATAGGGGACAGAGGCCCAGTGGATGCCATTTGTGCTGGGTAAACCCAAGGACGGATGAAGTCAGGGCAACAAAGACCAAACATCCAGGAAGAGCCAGAAAGAACCCAGGTAAAAAGCAAAGCAGGGACGCTGACCAGAGAATAACCCCAAACTCCCTCAGATGCTGGTTTTGTTGCATCAGCAGATGAAAAACTCGGCCAGGAAGGATGATGACTACTCTGCTGAAACCTTCCCGCAGAAGAGAGATAAAAAAGCCCTCAAAACAAAGAGCCAGGGTGGGAGGGCGCCAGCGCTCACCCAGGCCTTTTCCTGAGCGTGAACTTTTTTCTCTCCTCCTCCTCCTCCTCCTCAACTCTCAGGGTCCCCACGAAACGTGCTGTTGGGGGAGCAGTGGGCTGTCCAGATCCCGTCTCCAAGGCTCCTTTTTTCTCTGACTCCCCAGTGAGCTAACGGCCTCGCCTTGGCTCACTGCTTTCCCATTATGTTTCTCAGAAGCAAAGCATCCGGGCCTCCCTCCTATGCCTAAATCTTCCCTTTGTTTCACTGCCCCCCACGTTTTTTTTATTTTGAAGGTTTTATTTGTTATTTTTAGAGAAGGGCAGGGAGGGAAGAAGAAAGGGAGAGAAACATCCATGTATGGTTGCCTTTCACCGGCCTCCAGCTGGGGACCTGGCTGGAGACCTGGCTTGCAACCTGGGTATGTGCCCTGACTGGGATCTGAACCAGCAACCTTTGGGTTTTTGGGCCGGCACCTTATCCACTGTGCTGGGCTATACCACTCAGGGTACACTGCCCCCAGCTTTAATAAACATGCTCTCAAAATCACCTGACTCCTGTTGTGAAATCTTTCCTACCTGAAGTCAAGAAGCCACTCCAGACCCGTCCCCTTCCCGTGACATGAAGAGTGCAGTCACCTAGTATTTGTTCTTTTTAAAGATTTTATTTATTATTTTTAGAGGGAGGGGAAGGGAGAGAGGGAGAGAGACATCAATGTGTGGTTGCCTTTCACCTGCCTCCAGCCACAGACCTGGCTGGAGACCTGGCTTGCAACCTGGTTATGTGCCGTGGCTGGGAATCGAACCAGTGGCCTTTGGGTTCGCAGGCCAGCACCTTATCCACTGTGCTACCGGCCAGGGCTTTAGTATTTGTTCTTTTGCGGCTGTCATTTCATGTAGCATGACATCCTCCAGGTTTCTCCATGTTGTGGCCCGTGTCAGAATTTCTGCCTTTTTTTTTTTCATCCTCACCCGAGAATATGTTTGATTTGAGAGAGGAATGGAGAGAGAAACATTAACGTGAAAAACATCGACTGGTTGCCTCCTGTGCGCACCCCCAACTGGAGGCTGAACCCGCAGTCTAGGCAGGTGCCCTGACAGGGAATCAAACCTGCAACCTGTTGATGTAGGTGATGGTGTTCCAACCAACTGAGCAACCTGGCCAGGGCAAACTTCCTGCCTCTTTACGGCTGAGTAAGATTCCATGGTAGGCATGGGCCACGTTGTATTTGCCCATCCGCCCACAGCTCTCCCTAACACTTAAATAGGAAATCGTGCCATTCTTGTGCTTAGGCCCCTCCAGGGCACACCCTTCACCCTGCCCTGTAAGGACTGGCACAATCGCACCCCTTCCGACCCAGAATTCCTCTGGCTGACATGGCACCTTTGTGCAAATAAGAAAAGGGTGATCCTGAGACGGGCTGCAGGCCTGAGACAGGTGGTTGGGGAGGAGGGAGCAACTCGCACATCCCACTGGGCTGGGTTCCCGGAGGGAGAGAGTGCAAGGTTCAGGGGGCCTCAGCCCAACACCATCCCTCCAGCTGGATCTCCGTGTCCCCATGTTGGCTGCACGTGCTTCCGAGTCAGGTCCCCAGAGAAGCACCTGAAAGCCTGTTAGAAATGCAGCCCTGGCTGGTGTGGCTCGATGGATAAGCACCAGCCTGTGAACGTAAGGATCACCGGTTCGATTCCCAGCCCGGGCACATATCCAAGTTGCAAGCCAGGTCTCCAGCCAGGTCCCCAGCTGGAGGCAGGTGAAAGGCAGCCATACATGGATGTTTCTCTTTCTTTCTTTCTTCCTCCCTCCCTGGCCTCCTCTCTAAAAATAACGAATAAAATCTTTAAAAAAAAAAAAAGGAACGCAGCCCCAGTTGGTGGGGCTCAGTGGATTGTGCACCAGCCTGTGAATCAAAGGGTCACCTCGATTCCCAGGCAGGGCCTGTGCCTGGGTTGTGGGCCAGGTCCCCAGTTGGGGAGCCCATGAGGGGCAACCACACATTGATGTTTCTCTCTCTCTTTCTTTCTTTTTCTTTTTTTTTTTTAAAGATTTTATTATTTCCAGAAAGAGAGGAAGGGAGAGAGGCAGAGAAACAGAGAAGCATGTATGGTTGCCTTTCACCTGCCTCCAGCAACGGACCTGGCTGGAGACCTGGCTTGCAACCTGGTTATGTGCCCTGGCTGGGAATCGAACCTGCAACCTTTGGGTTCGCAGGCCGGCGCCTTATCCACTGTGTGCCACCAGCCAGGGCTCTCTCTCTCTCTCTCTCTCTCTCTCTCTTTCTCCCTCCCTTCCCCCCTCTCTAAAAACAAAGAAATCAAATCCTTTAAATAAATAAATGAATGAAAGAAAGACAACTTCTCAGCCCGCACGGCAAGCTGGCTGAACCCGACACCCTGGGGCCGGGTAAGGGGTCCTCAACAGTTGCTAGGCCTTCTTTGACCCACCGCTGCGCCCCAATCAAAGTGGATCCCCAACACCCACCCTGGGGTGAAAATGAAAGCAGCTGACTTGACCCGCAGACTGTCTGTCGTCTGCTCAGCCCCACCTGATGCACACGTACTGGGCATCTCCTAAGAGACAGGGGCTGGGCAGGCCCGAGGGATACGGAATTCGGGTCCGTCCGGAGTTTAGGGCGCGCGCAACGTGTGGGTGTGAGAGCAAGACCGCCACCCAACACCCCCTGCCCCGGCGGGGACACTGGGCGGACCAGGGGGTGGGTGTGCTCACCTGGCATGAGGACGGTATGCCCTTCAAGAGTGGCGGGGGAATAATGAGCCCCACTCCCCGCCCCCCCAAAATGAGGCCTTGCTTATTGGCCTACGCAGATCGCAGATCCTGCCGTTCCCACGTTCTGGCCAGCGACTTGAGGCTCGGGTGGGACCGTGTTGTGGCCACGGAGTGTGAAGGCAGATTCCTTGGGCCCCCGGAAGCCTTTCCCAGCTCTCGACCGAGGGGTGTCCTGCAAGTTGCGGCCGTGACGGGAACGAATAGGGTGCGAACGGCGAGCCGTGAATCCATTCCTGACCTCCCGACCTCCTGCGCATGAAATAGGAAGTCCCCTTGGAGCGACCCTGTCCTTGAACCCAGAAGTGACAGAAGTCACACACATACATACCCCAGGCCCATTTTTATGGGGTTGCAGCTCGTCCCCCGGGGGCCCTGAGCGGAGCTTAATGCTCTCTGGGGCCATCCTGAAATTCTGCTTTATTGATTGATCTGAGAGAGAGAGAGAGAGACATTGATTTGTTGGCCTGCTTACAGGTCTGTCCCAAAAGTATCGAGCCAGTGTCAATAGAATTAAAACAGTACCTGGCTCGGTACTTTTGGGACAGACCTCGTAGGGACGGGTGCCTGGGTTGAGTCTTGCAGGTGACCCCAGCCCACCAAGGGTCAACCCCACGACCTTGGCACATCCACAACGACGCTCTCACCAACTGAACTACTGAGCAGCCAGGGCACCCTGACATCTTAACACTTTATTTTTTTAAGAGTATTGTATTCATTATTTTTAGAGAGAAGGGCAGAGAGGGAGGAAGAAAGGGAGAGAAACATCAATATATGGTTGCCTTTCACCTGCCTCCAGCTACAGACCTGGCTGGAGACCGGGTTTGCAACCTGGGTATGAGCCCTGGCTGGGAATCGAACCAGCAACCTTTGGGTTCACAGGCCAGTGCCTTATCCACTGTGCCACCAGCCAGGGCTCACTTTTTTTTTTTTTTAACGTGGGGCTCTGCATTTTTTCACCTGCTTGGTGACCCGCACATGAAGCAACCGTTTCTGTAACATCACCCTGCCGACCTATGCAGTAGTTCCACGCCAGCACTGTCTCTCCCGCGCTCAAGTGCACCAGCAAGCTTGGTGAGCAGTGGAGTGAAAGGGGTGACTGACACTCTCCTGGGTGTCCTGCCTCCTCTTCTTCACCAGCCAACATGGTACCTCCCTTGGAGTTCAAATGCCACCTCTTCCATGAAGCCTTCCCATACCACCCCCACGCCAGTACACCTGAGAAGCACCTCCTCTGAGCTTCCCCGGTGCCACTTCTCTCTGTCTCATGCCTGGACTATTTACTTGGGGTGCGTGGCCCGCCGCCCACCATCTGGTGAGCAACTCAACAACAGACACCCATGTGTTGCCAGCTTCCAGGTGGGAGCTGCTGAGTAAACAGGGACTGAGGAAAAGTGGTTCTCGCCCTAATTCCCATGCCTGGGGGTGAGAATTCCTCTGGCAGCCCGTACCTGGCCCAAGCCAGCCGCTCCTTTGTAGCAATCGCTATAATTATTACACAAAATAATAATTAACGGGCAGGCAGGTACTGCAGGGCAGGGAGGGGTCACGTCTGGGTCCCCAGCCCAGGAACCCGGAGGCTCGGGCATGGTTTCATGGGTAAACGGGTGATGAATGAGCAGGTGAATGAGGAGGGGACAGTCCTGGAACAAATGCAGGGTGGCCCCTTAGGTCCGCAGCCCCCAGGGAGGGCTCCTGGGGGCTGGGTTCAAGCCTGAGTCACCTCCCAGCCCCAGGAAACTCTGGGGAATGAATCATTAAATTGTGAATGAATTGCTTAATGATGGGCTGCCCGAAGATCAAAGGGCCAGTCGGGTTTACAGTGGGGGTGAGAGGCTCAGAGCTGTTGGCGGTTGATGGTTGGCGGTTGGCGGTTGGCGGTTGGCACACCTTCCCCAAGTGAGGCAGCAAGTGAGGCAGAGGTGGGGCCAGACCCAGGGTTGGTGACCAGAGGACCCTGGAGGCAGCCCAGGCCAGAGGTCTTCCCTCGGCCAGGTACCTTCTTCTCTGGACACACATCATTGAATCACGTCATTGACAAGGTGCCCGCAGTGGCCTTGTGGTGGGAGGGGACAATTTTATCTGCCTTCTTCCCAGGCTCCCTCCTGGCTGGTCAAATGGAGAACCGACTGGTGAAACCCTGGATCCTCAGATGAAAGAAAGAGGGGCCCTTGTGGGCTTCTGCGTCAGCTGAGGTGTCACATGAAAAATGACTTTCTGATTTAAATTGTGGGTCGTTCAGCCCTGGGTGGGTAGCTCCGTTGGTTAAAGCGTTGTCCTGACATAGGTTTTGGGTTCCATCCCTGGTGTCAGGGCCCATACAAGAAGCAAGCAATGAACGCACGGATAAGTGAGACCATAAGTCGATGCGGTCTGTCTCTCTTCCGGTCTAAAACTCAATAAACGAAAAAAATTATTTTAGAACCGTCATGGGTCATTCAGAATCTCTCTTCAGACAGCCAAACCGACGTCAGGATGTTTTCCAGACGCCAGATGGGGTTGCTATAGAGACGGCTAACTTACCACCAAAGCCTGCCCTTCCGGGAACGGACTCCTGGAACACGGGTCCCACTCAAGAGGCTGCACTGACCATCTGTGTGTGGCCCTGGGATTGCTTCTCGCTAGCTACGAACCAGAAAGGGACCATGCGGGTTTGATCTCCAACTTACATCGCTCTCATTTATAATCCACCCAGTTGGTGGTATTTTGTCACATCAGCCAGAAGGGACGAAGACAGGGGTGTTTTTGTCTTGGAAGTTGCCCCTGTGCTAGGCAGTAAGAACAATGGCAAGACTCCTCTTTGGAGATTCATCAGCATCTGGACAGAGTAGGATCACAGGGGAAGGGAGAAAGGATGGAGTATGAGTATGCAGGGAGAAGCCGTTTGATCCGTGGTCATCTGTGAACTTGCCTGGGAGTTTTCTCTCCCTGGAATTGAGAAGAGTGTCTACCACTCTGGGATACGCGTCAGGAGCAATGGCAGCCTCTATCTCACCATGTGGAGAAAGCCAGCCTGCAGGAGGAGGAAATGGAGCTACACAGAGAGGAGAGGTTCTCAATTTGACCAGCCAGGAGGGAACATGGGAAGGAGAAGAGGTGAAGTTGTCCCCTCCCACCACGTAGGCGCGTTGTCAATGATGGGATTCAGGGAAACACAGATGCGTGGGGTGTTCCGTATTGTGATCTTTCTGAAGGTGGGACCGACCTACCTTGCTCTAGTTCCACGTATCATTAATACAGTTCTGTTTCTTTGCTCTTCCTGAAAGAAGTTATTCACGCCGCAAACCCACATCTCCCGGTTGATCCTGAGAATTTAGGGTGCACGGTGGCCACAGGAATAGAAATAACATTCCCAATGAGCGATATTGATCAGTTCCGTTTTCGGTGAGAGTTCACTATGAACCTGGAATGGACATAAGCACATGCACAGGTTATTTTGCTACGTCGAGGCCTTGAAAGGTGTTATTCCAGTGAGATGGACATCCTGCCTTCCCGACTCCCAAACTGGGTGACTTTTAAGACAGTAATAAAAACGGTTATAACTTATAATAGGTCAAATCATCAGGCGCTTAGGTGACGGCTGGGCACGTATACAACGGACTACAGGAGTCAGCGTGCACGGCCACTCGGGTGCAAACAACTTTAAAAGTATATTTTATAGAAAAATGCTTAACGAGATTGGCTCACATTCAGCCAGCGCTCTCTAAGCGCCTGCCCCGCATGGGGCAAGCGGGTGAATGATCGCGGCTGGGCCCCGTACGATGCGGCACGGGATGCGGCACGGGTTGAACGTGAGCCTCGGCAGCCAGACCCCCCGGGTCAAGCCCGCGCTCTGCATCGTCGGCCCGCGACGTTCTGCCAGGGCCTGGGACCTGTCCGTCCCAACTCAGCTGCCACGTGGGAACAGATTAGAGGTTATTAGTAGGGACTTTTGGATGCAAAGCTCACCCTGGGTTATTACTCCAGACGGGAGACACTGAGGCTGAGAGGCAGCCGCAGATTCGGGAGGCGCCTATGGCCAGCACGCTGCGCCCACGATGAAAAGGACCAGGGTCGCAGAGCGGGGCCCCTTCCGCATGCGGGCGCCGGTCACTGCGAGCAGCGTCGGCAGGGAAGGGGTTACGATGATAGAGAGGCCTGGAGGACCCGGGGCGGCACGAGCGGCCCTGGCCACTCTCTGCCAACCTCCCGCCCGCGGCTGGCGCGGGGAGCGGACTGCGCAGGCGTGGGCGCCAGGCTTCGGGGGAGGTGGCAGCGGGGGGGGGGGGGGGGGGGGGGGGGGGGGGGGGGGGGGGGGGGGGGGGGGGGGGGGGGGGGGGGGGGGTGCGCTGGTATAGACACCGGAAGTCTCCGCCTAACGGGCCGAGTCCGCGCCTCCGGTCCTAGCAGGGGGCGGGGCCGCAGCCCCTCGGCGCGCGGTGCCATAGAGCACGGCCGGAGGACCCGCGTCCTAGACGAGCCCGGAAGTGGCTTCCTGAGTGTCGGCTCCGCACCATCGAGCCGGGGGGCAGCGGCCACGGGGGTCGCGGGGCTCACCATCCTAGAGCGGCCTGGACGGGGTGGCAGCCGGACGGGGGTGGGGTGGGGTGAAGGGGGGGGGAAGCGGCGCGGGCGGAAGCGGCCAGGAAGGTCACTTCCGGCCTGGGTGCCCGTCCCCCTGACCCCAGGGTCTGAGTCGCCGCTGCCGCCGCTGCCACCATCCGCGAGGGAGGAGAGCGCAGAAGGAGTGCGGCGCGGCGGCCCCGGGACCGTGGAGGTGAGGGGAGGACGCGGGAGCAGAGGGCGTGCGCCCAGGGCCGAGGGGCGCGCCTTGGGAGCGGGGCTGCGGACGGGGGGCGGGCGGAGAGGCGGGAGGCGAGCGCGACTGGGCGGTGAGTGCGCGTGCGCGCCGCTGGGGTTGGGGGGGGGGCGTGGGGCGCGCGACCCGCGGGGCGGGGCGCGCCGAGCGCGGCGCGGAGTGCGGGTGCGGGTGCGGGGCGCGTGCGTGTCCGCGCCGGCGGGGCCGCGCGCCCGGGAGGAGGAGCGCGCGTGCGCAGGGCCGCGGACTCTGCCCCGGGGCTCGACCGCGGGTGGGGTCGCTGCGTCGCCCGGCCCAGCCCGGCCGGTAGTGGCCGGAAGTGGTGGCGACTCGGGGGGGAAGTTGAGGCCTGGTGGGGGCGGGGGCGGCGCCGGCCGACCCGGCCTGACCGGAAACCTGCCCCGTGCTCCTTCCCCTTTCCGAAGCGCCCAGAACCGTTGCTGCCCCCCGGGCATGGCCTTTGATTCCGGCGGTAATTAAGGGTGTTTTTCCGCCGGCGGCGGCGGAGGCTCATTCATTCGCCCGGCGCGGGCGGGGGTAGGAAGCGCGTGCGACCGGGGAAGGGGCCGCGCCAAGGTCAGACCCGAGGAGGCCCGACGGAGATCCGGCGACTCCAGGGCTTGTGTTTCTTCTCCGCACGGGGACCCTCACGCCGGCCCGTGGAGTTGCGCGCCCCTCCGGCCTGCGAGGTGCTGCCGGCTCCGTGCGCAGCGATCCCGCCGAGTGGCGCGCGGGCTCGGGAGGGGGCTATGCAGCGAGTGTGGGTGCAGGATCCCGCCGTGCTGGGCACCGAGGACAGGGCCACAGAGCCCCACCCGCTGACCGAGGCCGCAGGGAGAGGTCCGGGGGGCCTTGGGAGCCCAGCGCAGCGGGGCCGTCCGAGTTCCAGAAAGGGAGTGACTGGCCCTGGGTTTTCCCGTGTGTCCCGGTGCCAGGCCCCAGGCTGGGCAATGCGGAGGACCCAGCAGGGATGCAGAGCTGGCCTGGCTCGGGAATCGCAGGTGCTGTTGGCCCGGGCTTATCTTCTCCCTGAGCCAGTAAGCTGCTTTGCTCAGTGCAGCTGGCCTTCCCCAGCTGTCCGCCGCAGTCCCCGAGGTCCCCTGGGCCTCAGCCCGCGGGAGCAGGCAGATCAGAGTCCTCCTGGTGTTATCTCCAGTCTTCTCTCCTCTTGGAAGCCTTCCAGAGCCAACCCCACCCCCACCCGGTGCTCCAAGAAGGGTTTTCCATGGTGCTGGGCCCACGCTCTGGGGTCACACAAACCTGGGTTTGAATCCCAGTCCCAGCAGTCAGACCTTTATGACCTTAGGTAATTAACGTCAGCTCCCACCCGGATAAAACAGGGATGATGATAGTGTTGACCTTGGTTTGCTTTCCTTTTAAAGCCAGAGAGATGGTTGTAGAATGAGTGGAAAGGGCTTTGGAGCCAGGCGTTGCTGCGTTACCCTTGGCTCCCTCTCTTCTGGCCCCACGACCTTGGACCTGTCACTTCCTTTTTCCCAGGCTGTTTCCTCGTCATCGTCCCCTTAGGGGGAGAGTGCAGCCCAGTGTCCCAGGATAAGCCTCATCCTCAGGCTGCTGCACATGCCCGCCCTGTGCTGGGCACGCAGGCAGAGCCCCTGTTCAGGTGGGAGAGGTTAGTTGACATGCATTTCTCGAGGCTCCCATGGGCTAGACCCAGAGCTGGGCGATGCTGGGTGACAGTCCTGTCCTGAGCCGCTCGGAACCCTGTGGGGAGAGACAAACACAGAAACACCGGGCCACGGGGTTGAGGGTTACGCAGAGTGTTTCCCCTGGAGCCATAGGAGGAGGGAAGGGGAGGGCAGGGCGCTGATGTTAGGGGCAGTGTGGCCTATTGGTGCCAGAAAGATTTCACAGCATGAGTCCATTTTGAGTGATTTTGAGAGTCCGTTTATGAAAGCTGGGGGCAGTGAAACAAAGGGAGGGAGGGAGCCTAGGCAGAGCTGCCTTGGTCTGTTGGAAATGTGAGGACGAGGTAGAAGTGAGCCGGCCGGTCTGTGTGGACTCAGGTTCGGGCCTTGGGAAAATAGGGATGAAGTCGTAGGTGTGCTGCGAAGAGAGGGAGGTGTGTGGGCGCCCTGGGTCTTTTGCCTTAAGGTTTCTATCAGTTTCCTAAAGGCGGGAAACTTAGGGGAGGTCTTAGGGGGACAGTCTCTAGAATTTGTCCAATTTCCAGGCTTGTCTTGTGAGGATTGTGGGCTCCACTGATTGGTTGACATGTGGGTAGGGATCATTGATCCCTGCGTCTGTCCTGAGGTCAGCCATGGGGTCACTTCATCTGGTTTTCTGGGCCTGGAGCTGAAACAGGACTGAGGCCTAGTTGTCACATCTAGGTTGACCAAACTGTCTCTGGGGTCAGCAGACTGGAGACTTTGTTTCTAAGATTACTCGATGCTGCCCAGGATGGCGGTGGATGGAGGGCTCAACCCTCCCTGGAGCAGCCGTGCAAGGGAGAAGGAGGTGGGTGCGTCCGGGTGCTGGAAGAGGCCAGTTTGAATCAGCTGCCTCAGTTTCCCCGTGGGTGCTGCTTGGGTTTCCCACTCGAGGCGCTCGGCAGGGGCCTGCCTGTGTACTCACTGTTGCAAGCCTGTGGAGGTCCTGGGGGAGGAGGTCCCCCATGGGCCCTGGACCCACGCAGCACGGACAGCCTGTGGTTCCAGCGCTTGGCCCGTCGCCATGATGCTGCCGCCGCTGTTGACCTATTTCTTTGGCTGAGGTGGGGGTCTGGGAAGGCGGGTGCTGTTCTGATGCCTCTTAGGTGTCAGTTACTGGGTTGGGTCGGGCTGCCGGCCGGCTCAGGGAGTTCTTAGACTCTGCCCCTCATTTCAGGTGTAACTTTTGCAGGTGGCTGGACATGGGCAGGCGGGGAGTTGTCCCAGTACCACTTGTCAGCAGCCCTGTTGCAGGAGTGCTGGCAGCTGTGGTCTCCTGCTTCTCTCTGCTCCTGGCCTTTGGGCCTGGGAACACTGGCCTCCGTCTGGTGGGACTCGGGACTGGGGAGTCCTGTGTGGCCTCGTAACGGGGGATGCTGGGACCCAGAGAGGCATCAGGTGTGGTCCCAGCCTTGAAGCTCAGGCCTGTCAGGTGGCGGGGTTCCTGGGGCTGTTGTGCGCAGGGTCTGTGCTGGGGGCTGGTCCCTGCTCGCTTGGAGCGGAGCTCAGAGCCGGAAGTCTGCTGGGGGAAGGGGTGGGGGCCCCTCCGCAGGGATGCAGGGCTCATCCGTGATAATGGGAGAGACACGGAACAAGGGCTAGCATCCCAAGGGAGAGGGACAGAAGCTGAGGAGTGTGGCCGACCCAGTGACTCTGGCCCTGCTACCCTGGCTGTGTGACATGGCTCTGAGCCCTGTTGTGAGACTCTGACCAGCCCGGTCAGTCGTTCGAGGCCTTGGCTGAGCACCCGGCTCAGTGGGCACCTCACGTGACACGCAGGGTAGAGAAGGGTGTCCCCTGCTCCGAGCGCCGTCTCCCCAGGTAGTTGTGGGATCTGGGTGTTGTGCCCATGGTGTCCCATGCCCGTGGTCTGCCATGTATTCCGTGCTTGGTGAACGTGTTCTGCTGTTTGAGGAGAGAGAACGGTTGAGCAGAGGGAAGTGACCAGGCTGGGAAGGCTTCCTGGGGGAGGTGCTGTTTTCCCTGGGCCCTGGCAGCCAACCTGGAAGGAAGTGCCTGCAAGAAAGGCCGGGACAGGAGAGGGCCTCCCGCCCAGAGGACAGGGTGGCCTGGGGGCCCGATGGGCTGACAGCGCTGAGGTGGCCCTTGGGGCTGTTCCAGACCTGTGGTGTGTGGCCTGAAGAGTGCTCACCAACAGGTGAGGACCCGGAAACGCTGGGTGGCAGCGGGTGGGCAGGGCCGCGCTCCTCGCTGCTCCCAGGAGGGACTGTCGCCCCGACAGTCGGTCAAGGTTCCAGGAGTTGGAGGACGCCTCTATCTCAGGGGGAGGGCGGGGTTGGTGACCTTACCCGGTTTCCAGCCAGGGCCCTAGGGAGGCTGCGGGTGGGGGAGGTCCCTGGAGGCCTGGGGCCAGCTGGTCCAGGAGCGAGGGGCGGGCCCACTGAGGCAGCGGACGGGCTTTGAGAGGCTCCTGGTCAGGGGAGCCAGGCGGGAACCAGGCCTGCGGGGCAGCTCCGTTGGCTGCGCAGGTCGGGTTCCGGCCTTGTGCCCTGCTCGGGGCGGGGGTGGAAAATCGACCCGGACCCACCCGCAGAGTCAGGGGTTCTGACTGCAGGAGAGGCCAGGTTTCAGGCCTGGGGGAGGCTGGGACTGCTCAGCGGAAGGGGGTGGGGGCAGGCAGGTGGCAGTTAGCTGAGGGGCGAGGGGGTGATGGCTGCCGGGCTGCGTGGGCAGCGCACCGGACCCTGGGGCTGGGGAAGGACCTGTGGGTGCCGGAAGGGGGAGCCTCGTGAGGTGATGGAGGCCGGCATGGCCCCCAG
>PVIW01005081.1:14930-29930 GCA_004026585.1 Noctilio leporinus
GGGGGGGGGGGGGGGGGGGGGGGGGGGGGGGGGGGGGGGGGGGGGGGGGGGGGGGGGGGGGGGGGGGGGGGGGGGGGGGGGGGGGGGGGGGGGGGAGAGGGTTTCGAGCTGGTGCAGCGCCGAGCAGTGGGGTGGGGCGGGGCGAACTGAGCTTCCCTCAAGAAGACAGCGTGACTGAGACGTGGTTCCGTCCTGCCCTACTCACCGGTCCGTGACCCTCAGTGGGGCGCCACGTGTGTGTAGGGTGTGGCTGTGCTTTTAGGACAGCCCTTGATCCGCGGAGACCTCACCTGCCGGTCTGCCTGCTGCGGGCGTCCCGCGGGCGCGGAGACACGTGTTCACTGGGCGGAGGTTGCGAGGCGGCCGGGGTCCCCGGGCGCCCAGAAGCGGATGGCGGGTCCCGCGGTTCAGCGCCTCCACGTCCTGGCCCGCACCTGCTTCCTGCCCTTTCTCAAGCATCTTGTCATGGGCCTGCCAGCCCCTGCGTGTGTCCTTTGGAGACATGGCTGTTGTGACCCTTTGCCCCTGTTCAGTGGCACCTTCCAGGGATGGGTTCGGCTGTGGGGGAGGGGGGCAGGGGACTGCAGGTTGGGGAGTCCGGGCTGAGAGGTCGCCCCTGGACTCGGTGAGCGCAGGGTTAGAGGGGCAGAGGGGAGGGGGGCCAGGAGACTAGAGGGGGCAGCGGGATGGAGGAAAGCTGGGGGCACATCGGGGAAGGGCGGAGGGCGGACAGCGGAGGGCCCGCGCTGTTTCATACCAGGGAGAGGCCCAGGGCTGCAGAGGTGGAGGCAGGAGGAGGAAGCTGGCAGCAGAAGAAAGAGCTGGGTAATTGGTGGGCAGGCCTCCAGAGGAGGTGGGTTGGATCTAATAACAACAATAACAATAATTTGTCTACAGCTTAGTAGCCGCTGGGTCCTGACAGCTCCGCGTGTTAATTGGATCGCCCAAGGGCCCCGTTAGGGTGGATGGG
Source organism: Noctilio leporinus (assembly GCA_004026585.1). Taxonomy (NCBI): domain Eukaryota; kingdom Metazoa; phylum Chordata; class Mammalia; order Chiroptera; family Noctilionidae; genus Noctilio; species Noctilio leporinus. Next base: position 15,901 of record PVIW01005081.1, read on the forward strand.
GAACGGGGGTGGGGGGTGTGACTAAACTGCCTGCTGAGAACTGGGGGGCTGGGTGGGGAGGTCGAGGCCAGGCAGGAGCCGTCTTTCAGCCTCGGACGTTGTCCACTTGCACGGGCAGGCCCGATCTGGAGCTGCTGGGGCCGCGTGCGGCAGCCCAGGCCGTGGCCCTGGTGCTTCCTCTCTGTAGTCACCCCAGATGAGCAGGGGCAGTTCCCCAACTCGGGTCCCGGGGTCAGGACCAGAGGCCTCAGCAGCTACGTGAGTGAATGAGTCAGCGGATGGATGGCTGAGTGAGAAGGAAAGTGCGGGGTCACGGTTGGTGAGAACGTTTCTCTCTCTGTCTCTCTCTGTCTCTTTAATTTTATGTACTTTTTTTTTTTTAAGATTGTAGTTATTATTTTTAGGGAGAGAGGGAGAGACTTCCATGTAAAGTTGCCTTTCACCTGCCTCCAGCTGGGGACCTGGCTTGCAACCTGGTGATGTGCTCACCTGGGGAATCGAACCGGCGGCCTTTGGGTTCGCAGGCTGGCGCCCATCCACTGAGGCCCTGGCCAGGCCTGTGTACTTAGTTTCAGAGAGAGGGGGAAGAAGGGAGAAAACATCAGCGTGTGGTTGCTCCTTGTGTGCCTCCAGGGGGGACCCCGGCCTGCAACCCAGCACCTGCCCTGACTGGGACTTGGGCCAGGGGCCCTTTGCTGTGCAGGCCGGTGCTCAGTGCCCTGGGCCACACCAGCCAGGGCTGAGAGCCCTTGGCGACGTTCCCTAGGACCCTTGCGGCACAGCCCCTCCTGGTCCTCACGCCCCCGCCCCCTGGACGCCCGAGGCCCAGAGCGGTCCAGCCCCTGCGCAGGGTTCCTGAACGCGCAGGCGGAACCCGTTCTTAGTTGGAGGGTGGCGCCTGGCAGATGGGCCTCTGGGCCAACCGCCCATTTTGCCCCCCACATTCCATCTGTCCCAGAGGAGTTTCCAGCCGAGGGTGGGGGACGCAGGTTTCCCCTGTGGGGGACTCGGGTGACGGAGGAGCCTGACAGCTGCAGTTCCACGACCAGAAGGCCCACGGAGGGCCGAGGCCCGCATGCTTTACAGCAGGAGAGACCCTTGGACGGTCTGTACAGATTTCTGCCTCCCCTGGACCCCGCAGGTCTGGAGACAAGACGCACCTCCCCCTGTGCAGACGCGCTGCTGCAGGGCATGGCTGGGGCTTTAGCTGCGCCCGGCCTGTACCTGCTGTGGCCTTGAAGTGCGTTGTTGTGGGCGCCCTTTTTCTCAAGACCGGCCCTCCTGCTTCGTCCTCCTTCACTGTCCTCCCAGCTCTCCCCACCAGGGAAGCTGTGAGAGCACGCGTGTGCATGTGTGCGCGTTTCCCTGTTGGCTTCTCACTCCTGGTCCCGCCAGTGGGGCTCCGTGGTCAGTGACCACCTGCTGGTGGGGGGTCTGCGTGTCGCACGTTGTCCCCAGAGCCTGGGGTTCCCTGGGCCAGATGAGGGTGCCCCCTAGAGCCCTGGCCCCAGGAAGCCAGCCCTTCGTTGCTGTGCACCCAGCCATGCCAAGGGCCTGCCTGGAGCCCCTCTGCAGACAGGTTTGGACAGGAGAGCAGCCCCTCTAGGCCCACACCCGCCTCGTGGTGCCTGGCACCTTGGTGGCCTCTGCGTGTGCAGGGGAAGCAAAGGGCCGTTGGGAAAATACTCTCAGCAGGGGATGTGTTTTCACCAACGTTAGAGAGGAAGGGGAAGAGAGAGAAAACATCCGCCTGAAAGAGCAACATCCACCAGTTGCCGCCCATTGGTTCCCCGATGGGGATCGAACCTGCCTGCGAGGTGTGCGGCCGAGACCTTCCAGCGCGGGGGGTGCTCGGGCGTATGCTCACCTTCTCAGATGAGTGCTGTGTATTTTCAGAGGGAGGGGAAGGGAGGGAGGAAGACGGGGACCCATCAGCGTGTGGTTGGCCCTCCCCCGCCGCCTGGGGACCCGGCCTGCGCCCCGACTGGGGACAGACCCGTCACCCTCTGGTGTGCAGGCCGGCGCTCCGTCCACGGAGCCGCCTCGGCCGGAGCCTTGTGTTCCCTTCGTAGCTGAGCCCTAACTCACGCGTCAAATCCGCCCCCTGTGGACGGGCGCAGTCAGTGTTGGTCGCGTCGCCCCGCGGTGGGCCCTGTCCCTGCATCTCCCCAGGTGCTCCGGGCATCGCCCAGGGCCGCCCGTGTGCCCAGCCCGGCGGGCCCCGTGTCTCCGCCTGGGCTCTGCTCTGTGCCCGTGTGGCCGCCCCTTCCCGCCGCTGTCCGAACGGTGGTGCGCGGACCTGCCTGGGCGGCGGTTTGCCTTCCGGGGCACCTGGTCTGGCAACTGCTCCCCACCCGGGACCTGCCAGACCATTTCCCAGCGCGGCCGCCTGGGCCCGGAGCCGTGTGGGGCCCTCGGGCTGCCGTGTTCGCGGGCGTCACCCGCATGCCGTGGGAGTCTGCGGCCTGTTGTACCCGCGAGGCTGTCCCGTGTGACCTGCAGTCCTCGTGGCCGTCAGGAAAGGACCAGCTGTCTTCCTCCCTCACTGCCGAAGCACTATCCATGGTTGTTAAAAAGTGACAGTTGTCAACGGGGACTGCGGTTTTGGAGGCCATGACGCCCAGTGTGTCCCCGGGGCTGACGGCTGCTGTGCTGTGAGCGCGGCTGCGACGCGGACGTGCTGAACGTGCGCAGGAACCACTTGCGAGGGCGCGGGCCTTCCCTCAAGTGTTGGAGGAGCAGCGTCGCTGGTTGGGGGCTGCCTCGTGCTGGGCCCGCGTCACCTGGAGCGAGGGCTTCGGTGGCCCCCAGTCCCTCTGTGTCTCAGGGTCTCCGGGAAGGCAGGTGGGCGTGGGGGTCTCTGCGTTCCAGGCAGCCCTGCAGGAAGGTTGTAGCAGGCAGACACATCCTCCTCTTACCCTGCCTGAGCATCGTGTGGCATTGCAGTCCCTGAGCCCCCTCCACATCCGCAGAACAGATGTGATGGCACCGGCCTCAAAGGGACCCGCATTTCAAATGACTTCCTGCCCCCCACCTGGCCTGAGGCCCCGTGGGAGAACCTGCGCAGCTTGGCTCCGGCTCCGGCCTCAGTCCGCCTGGCCTTGGCCCCCACGGTGCCTGCCCGCGCGCGTGCTGCTCCTCCAGCCGCTCCTCTGCGCCTCCCGGGAGGCCCTTCCAGACCCCCGACGCCCTTCCTGCTGGTCGGGGCCGCGCTGCTGGTCCTGCGGGTCATGGGAAGCTGAGGTCCGCCAGCATTGGAAAGGGGGTTGTTGCTGGGGTGGGCCGCTGGGTCCGGGGGGACGCAGGCTGCTTGCCCTGGGGCTCGGCCTTTGGACAAGGACAATGGCCATGTCTCTGTTATGCCCTCCAGCTGCAGGACAGTGAGCCGAGCCTCTGGGCTGTCTGTCTGGCATGCGTCCCCTGAACTCTGCCCTTCTGTCTCACCCTTGGAACAGGGACCCACACATGGAGCTGCGGGAGGAGGCCTGGTCTCCGGGGCCGCTGGATTCCGAGGACCAGCAGATGGCCAGTCACGAGAACCCAGGTGAGGTGGCCTCGCAGGTGTCGGCGGACTGGGTCTCTGGGATCACCCGGCCTTCCTGCAGAGGCCCCTCCGGGCTGGGAGTCTCCCGTCCCATTCCGGCGGCACCCCACCCCGCCCCCTTTCCAGCCGGGAGCCACGGGTAGAGAAGGTGGCACCGTGGGGGGTTCACAGAACAGCTCTCGCTGTAAGCCCACGGCCGGGTGACCCAATAAAGGACCACTCTGCTCCATAGCCCGCGGAGTCCCCTGCCCCAGGGCTCGCCCGCGGGCACCTGAGACCCCGTGTGACTTCTTCCCGTGCCCGTGTGTCTCCACAGGCGGCGCGCCAGCTGGGAAGGGCCGGCGCAGCCCCTGCTGGACGGAGCCCCCGGAGCCCCAGCCCTCCTTTCCCCGCGGGGCCTGCCCCCTCCCCGCTGGCCCGAGCACGGGGCCTTTCTGCCTCCTAACAATGAGCTTGAAAATCTGGGTCACGAGGGAATTTCCAGCATAACCAGTGTGACGACTGTCCGCTCCGCCCGTGGCCTCAGCGATGAGCAGCTCTGGCCGGCCTCGTGTCCCCCTAGTTCGTGGGTTTGCTTTTCCTGGAGCGTTTTCACGAAAGTCCCAGACATGGTACCATTTCACCTATAAATCTCCCAACAGAGATAAGGACTCAAGCCAGACCAAAAAAAACAAAAAAATAAAACCAAAAAGCCTGACTACAGAACACTGATCTCACATAATAAAAAGTTAACTCCTTAATGCGATGTAACACCCAGTCTGTGAAAATACGCAGTTGTCCCCAGTACGTTCCCCTGGAGGAAGCTGGGTTCAGCTGTGCAGGCCACTGGTATCATTCCCGTAGCTTCTGTTGGGTGCGGCTGGGCTCTCCGCCCCTGTCGCGCTCCCCGTCCCCAACCTGTTGGACCCGGAGTCGTGGGGAACCTCTGCGGGGGAGCAGGCTGGCCTGTGGCTGGCGGATGTGGGGCCGGCGGCCGGGCAGGCACCTGGGCGGCGGGGCCTCCGTGGAGAGGCGAGTGAACACCCCTGGGTGCAAGACCAACCCAGCAGGCTCCGTCCTACACCAGCCCGAAAACACCCTCGTGCCCCGGGCGAGGCGGCTCCTCTGCCAACCGGTGGCCTGGGAGCCGCACAGAGGGGTCACTGCGGGGACGGAGGGTGGGCGGCCCACAGAGAAGAGGCAGCAAGTGCGCGCAGCCCCAGCGGGCAGAGGATCTGGGTGATGGCGGGCAGGCTGCTGCGGGCCGTGGAGCCCCAGGGTCGCGCAGGGGCGGGGCGCCTGGCGGAGAAAGGGTTGCACGAGGCCAGGGTCACCCACCCTGCAGGGCCGCCTCGGGGTCTCCCTGCACCCTGCGCCCGCCACACTGGACCTGCGTGCGTCCGCTTGTCTGCTCACAAACACACCCCACGGGGGCCCGTTGGCCCTGCTGACCCCAGCTGCCGCCGCTGGCTGCACTTACCTCCGCCCCGTCCCGGCGGCCACCCCGGGCGTCACTCCGGGCGTCACTCGCGCAGCTGCCAGCATGAACCTCGTGACGTGGAGACCCGGTTCTGCCTCATCGGGAGTGGGCCCTGCGGCCCCCTGGCAGGTGGTCCCCAGCACGGATGCATCCAGGCACAGTGGGGAGCCCCGACTCATTCGGTGTCAAACAGGAATCCAGCGAAGACCTGCCCCCTGGAGAGGCGGAAGGAGACGCGGGACTGATGGAGGGGGCGTGGCCGGCGCGGCAAAGGCCCCGTGGGGAGCTGAGGCAGGGCCGGCAGGGCCCCCCTCTGTGCTGTCCAGAGGTGGGAGCTCAGCTTCAGCCACATCACGCCTTCCTAGGAAACCACCAAGGGCAGAAGGACCAGTTGAGGGAGGCAGGGCCTGCTTCCTGGGCCTTCTTACCAGCCTCCAGCTTGGCTCTCACTGGCCAGATCAGGGCACGTGACAAAGGGAGGGAACCTCGGAGTCACCTGACTAGGTGATTTGGGCTCAGTCCCATGCTTGGTGCTTCCTGGCGAGAAGAGTGGGGACTGACCCAGCATCGTCCTGCATGGAGACCGGCATGGCGTGGGCTCAGGCGTGCTTTGAGAGCTGTCTGCCGCTGAGCCTGGGGACTGATTCCTCGTGAAGGTGGCTGGTGCTCTGGAGCTGTGGGTGACCTTTCCCAGTCCAGTGGCCAGGTGTCCCTGAAGACCGCGGGCCTCGTGGTAGGGCCTCAGGTTAAGCTGGATAAGCTGTCCGGAGAACTGCACCCCGACGGCTGGAAGGCACCTTGAGAGACGTGGCAGAGCAGACAGTGTCACTTGGGGCCGCCCCAGCTGCCTTGGTCCTGGAGAGGCGGCTCCCACTCCCATGGCGAGTTCTGATTCCTCACGGCTGGAGCTGATCCTTCCTGGGTCTGCGCACGTCCCAGGCTCCTGTGTGTGTTTTAGTGGGACCGAGATGAAGCTCCGCAGGACAGTCCTCACTGCTGAGGGCACACGAAGCGTCTCCTCCTGTCCTCTGTCACCCTGGCGCCAGTCAGGGTGGCCTGCCGCTCTGGCCACCGCTGAGCTTTCCCAGCCAGTGACTGAGACGGAAGAGCACCCAGTCGACTTTTCTTTCACAGGAGGTCGACTTACCAGGGCACTTGGGGAGCCTCAGAAATGTTACCGTTTCTCCCGTCTTTGAGCGGTGGCGGGAAGGGTGTCCAGGTTCCCGAGCCCGTGCCGTGGTGGTGGCCCGTCCTCCGTAGGCCCTTCGCGTGTGCCCCGCACGCAGCACCAGCCGCCCTGGCCCAGTGGGTCATCAGAATTCTCTCACCCTTTCTGGTCCGGTCGCTGCGCAGAGGTGCTGGGTGTGGGGACGGTGGTCTGCTTCACTGAGGACGGTAGCCCCGTGGCCCAGGGCCCGGCAGGCTTCCCACCGGCCGCTTTGGGCCCCTTGTCCTGGTGGCCTTCGCTCCGGATATTCAGAAAAAGAAGCCATAAAAAAATGAAAGATGCTGAATCTGAGAAAACCGCAACGAAAAAGATGGCAGCTGGGGTCCTGGGTACCACCCGCAGGGGACGGGTCCCTGATGTCCCTGCCGGCTCGTGGTCACAGCTCAGTGTGCTTTAGACGCCTCTGAAAGGTCACCTCCGCTGCGCGCCTGAGCCCTGGACCCCGAAGCCCCACGTGAAACACAGCACCACGCGGCAAGTCCGTCTCCGGCGGGCACGCTGGCAACATGCCTTCGTGCGAAGGTGTCCCGTGGTCCCCGGAATACAGTTGGGTGGGGACCCACGGGCAGCCACACGCCTGTGTGGTGCGGTCGTCCTCAGCCCCTTGCAGTCACCTTCACGTGGCTGCCTGCGCGGTTGCAGGGACCGCGTTGGGGCGCTGCGTGTCTCTGCGTGGTGCTGGGACACCGGGGTGCTCCTGGGGTGGGCAGAGCCCACCGGTGTCCCGGGCCGAGGCACCTGCCTGCGCCCTCCGACCGGCTCAGGCCCGCGTGCGCGGGGAGCGCGGTGCTGCAGGTGCGCGCAGGCCGGCCCAGCTGGCGGTGGTGGAGCGGCGGCCTTTCTCGTTCACCCGGGCGCCTCGGGCCAGCTGGGTCGGGCCGCCTGGCTGGGGGCGGCGGTGTTGGTGTGCAGATGGCAAGCCCAAGGCCCCACTGGGCACGCGGGACTCACTCAACTCCAGGGGCTTGGGCGCAGCCAGGGTCCCCGTGTTCAGGGCTGGCCCTGCCGCCTGCTCTCAGCGAGCTCTCGGCGGAACGCCCGCCGCAGCCTGGTGCCTCTGCCCCGTCGCGGGCACGGCCAGGTGTGGGGAACAGCCGCCAAGAGGCCCTGCGGACTGGGTAGTGGGCAGGTGAATGTCGGAGAGGCGGGGCTCACGGTGCTCCGAGGGGAGGAGGGGCGCCGTGGGGGGGCGCGGGGGCGGGGCGCAGCTGGGGAGAAGTCCCTGGGGCTGGCCCACGGGATGGGTCCTGCGTGAGCGTGTCTCTGACTCCCCCCTCCCGCCCTCTTGCCTCCTAGTGGACATCCTCATCATGGATGACGACGACGTCCCCACCTGGCCCCCGACCAAGCTGTCCCCGCCGCAGTCCGCGCCCCCCGCCGGCCCGCCGCCCCGGCCGCGGCCGCCCGCCCCCTACATCTGCAACGAGTGCGGCAAGAGCTTCAGCCACTGGTCCAAGCTGACGCGGCACCAGCGCACGCACACGGGCGAGCGGCCCAACGCCTGCACCGACTGCGGCAAGACCTTCTCGCAGAGCTCGCACCTGGTGCAGCACCGGCGCATCCACACGGGCGAGAAGCCCTACGCCTGCTCCGAGTGCGGCAAGCGCTTCAGCTGGAGCTCCAACCTCATGCAGCACCAGCGCATCCACACGGGCGAGAAGCCCTACGCCTGCCCCGAGTGCGGCCGCAGCTTCACGCAGAGCAAGAGCCTGGCCAAGCACCGGCGCTCGCACAGCGGCCTGAAGCCCTTCGTGTGCCCGCGCTGCGGCCGCGGCTTCAGCCAGCCCAAGAGCCTGGCGCGCCACCTGCGCCTGCACCCCGAGCTGTCGGGGCCCGGCGTGGCGGCCAAGGTGCTGGCGGCCAGCGTGCGCCGGGCCAAGGCGCCCGAGGAGGCGGCGGCGGCGGACGGCGAGATCGCCATTCCCGTGGGCGACGGCGACGGCATCATCGTGGTGGGCGCGCCGGGGGAGGCGGCCGCGGCCGCTGCAGCCGTGCCGGGGGCGGGGGCCAAGGCGCCGGGGCCCCGCTCGCGGCGCGCGCCGGCGCCCAAGCCCTACGTGTGCCTGGAGTGCGGGCAGGGCTTCGGGCAGGCGGCCGGGCTCCTGGCGCACCAGCGCGCCCAGCACGGGGACGGGCTCGGGGCGGCGGGCGGCGAGGAGCCGGCGCACATCTGCGTGGAGTGCGGCGAGGGCTTCGTGCAGGGCGCCGCGCTGCGCAGACACAAGAAGGTGCACGCGGTGGGCGCGCCCTCCGTCTGCAGCCGCTGCGGACAGAGCTTCTACCGCGCCGGCGGGGACGAGGCCGACGAGGACGAGGCGGCCGGCGGCCGGTGCAGCGAGTGCCGCGGCGGGGAGGCGCGGTAGGGGCGGGGGGCCCGGGGGGGGGGCAGGGCCCCTCGGGCTCGGCGGGCGCCATGGCGCAGGACCCAGAGACGCGGGGAGAAGGGCCCGCGGGCCGTACGCGCAGCGGCCTCGGGGAGGGGCGCCGGGGGGCCCCCTGCGCGCTCGCCGCGCCCCCGCGCCGGACCTGGCGGGCCGCTCGCAGGTCCTCGGCGGGGCCCGAGGGGGAGGGTGCGAACTGGAGACCAAGACGGCCAGCGCGCCGCGAGGCCGCGGCCTCACCCTCTCCCCGCCGCGTTGGGGGCGCGGAGTGGAGAGCCAGGGGGCCCTTCTGTGTTGCGGGGCCCAGAGGCTGAAGGGAAAGAGGGGGCCTCTTCCCGATTAGAGTTTTCTTTTAATTGTACCCACCCGCCCCACCCGACATTGTTTCTCTCCTCCCCCGCGGGCTCCGCTCTCCCGGCCCAGGCACCCGCCCCGCCGGGGTCTGGGGCGCAGGAGCGCGGGCGCCGCTGGTTCCGAGGTGCCCTGAGATCCGCGTCCCTGTTCCATGGCCGGGCGGTGGCGGAGGGGTGCGGGGCCAATAAAGGGCACTGTGATTGGCTGCTGCGCCTGGTTCTTGAGTTGGGGAGGGAGAAGGGCCCGGGGGCAGGACAGGGGTCGCTGCTGGGCAGGGGCTGTGGAGAGGGACGCGCCGCAAGGCGCAGGACCATGGAGAGAAGCAGCCAGCTGGGCAGCCTGGCCAGGGAGGCCGTGCCCAGCTTGGGTGCAGACTGGGCTGTTGTCCCGGAAGACTGACCCCACCAGGTCACCCCCCACCCCCATGGAATGGCCACCACGTGTCCAGGCTTGTGAGGAGCCCCAGTCTAACGGGGACAGAGGGTGGCAGGTGGCTTTTGTCCACAATGTGGTGAGGAGCCCGAGCCCCCGCTTCCTCTGTCAGCCCTGAGGCCCTCCATCCTGCAGGGGGCTGGCCTGGGAGTGCCGGGACCCCTCATTGCAGAAGAGGCTGCCCCCCTACTTCCCATGACTAAAGCCACACTGTGGAAGGTGGAAGAGGGACTGGCGGCCGGGGTGGGGTGGGGTGGGGAGGGGAGGGCTGTCATTGCAGCCATCCTGCGGGGCAAGGGCTGCTGGCACATGGCTCATCAGGGTGGGTGGGACCCCCTGATGCCAATTCGAGTTTCCTGGAACCCACAGCCAGAGTCCTGGGGACCCACGTCCCTGGGATCTTGGGAGACCGCGGTGGGCTTTTGTAGCCCAGCTGGACAGCCAGGGCTGTGCAGGGGAGGCCGGAGGGGCGTCACTAGCAGAGGGTCTGAAGGAGGAAGCAGGGTTCCCAGATCGAGCCCCAAATCTGCCGTGAGCCATTCACGTTCCCCCCGTGGGGGCCTCAGGTCTGGAGAAGGAGAGGCTGGGGGTGGCCCCCCTCCTGGCAGGCGTGGTGGGCGTGATTGTTAATGTCAGAAACACGTGGTTCTCCAGCGGCTTCAAACCGGTGAATTGGGTTCAGGTGACTTTGACACTGAAGGTCCCTTTAAAGGAGGGAAGGTGTGAAACTTGGTCCAACAGGGGCACGGGGACTGAAGGACTGAGACAGCGGTGCCCAGGGTCTGCAGGGCCCTCCGGGGGACCTGTGGGCCTTGGGTGCTTTGGCGGAGGGAAGGGGAGAGGGAGGGGAAAGGTGGTGGCACCTGGGTGGCAGGAGGTGCCCCGTCACTGCAGCAGGGTGTAGCCAGGAGGTGGGGGCAGTGGCGTGGCCCCCGGCATGTGAACTAGCCGCTTGGACCTTCAGGTTCCTCTTCTGTGCAAAGAAGAGCTTGCCTGTCCCCTGTGACGGTTTCACGGGCAACCCTGGGGCGTCGGTAAGGGCCCGGCACTCAGCCCCTGGCAGTGTTTCTTTCAAAGCCCGAGAGAGCCAACCTGAACGGACCGGTGGCCCCGTTTTGGTCTGAGGGCCTCCGTTTCCGGTTCTGGAGCAAGAGTTCAGGAGGGCTCAGTTCTCACCACAGTCAGACAGACAGACAGACAGACAGACAGAAGACCCACGTGCCCTGATGGATGCGCTGCTTGACCTTTCACGGCGTTGATGTATACTGTCCTTCAAGTCGGAGGCACCCCCGCGCCCCGAGTAGGGGCCTGGCGGGCCCGACCCGCTTTGGGTGCCTCTTCCAGCTGGTGGGGCTGGTTCCGAAGGCCAAGGGTTTTTAAGTTTGGGATCAACGCGCTATGCTGCCACCAGGGAAGAAAGATAAGGGTTCTAGGCAAATACTACGCCATTAAGAAAAAATAGTATTTTTAGAGAGAGGGGAAGAGAGGGAGAGAAACGTCATACATGTGCCTCCCACGTGCCCCTCCCACTGGGGCCCCAGCCTGCAACCCAGGCAGGTGCCCTGACTGGGAATCGAACCGGCGACCCTTTGGTTCGCAGGGCGGTGCTCAGGTCCCCTGAGCCTCACCGGCCAGGGCTCGAGTCTGATTTCATTTTATATAAGGGACTGGCGCATGCGTGGGTTTTGAAATCCACGGGGCATCCTGCCACCAATCCCGTAGGTACTGAGGGACGACTTGGGGGTGTAGGTATCTACCTGTGTGTATTGGAGTGTCTGTTACAATCCACCCATCTTCTCCCCTCGACTTACCTCCCAAAGAAGTAAAACACTTTCCTGTGGATACCACGTCTTAGTTACCCAGTCCCTGCCTGACGCACAGTTAGATGGTTTCCCATCGTCTGCTGCTATTAGCGAGGCTGCAAAAAAAACCCTTTTTTCCTATCCTGGCACCAGGAGTGGCATGAAAGGGGGATGTGCATTTAATTCTGACAGAGGTGGCCTCTGCCAGGACTGTCCCTGCCTGCATGACACCACCCGCCCTACACACACACATAACTCCGTGGCCCCAGGGAGAGGACACACAGCTGAGGGTTTGAAATGGCCGATACCTGACTCAGCGAAGGGAGGTACAATGTACTGTGCACCTACTATGTGCCCTGCGCGTCACGGGTGTCATCTTGCCCAGACCTCCCGCGGACACCGGACAGAGCAGAAGCCGCCTCAGAGAAGAGACAGAGGTGCTGGGTCCGCCACACGGCCGACGTGGCTGGGTTTTGTCAGTTTCAGCAAAGCCACTTGCCCGAGATCCGTTGATGGGGATGGGTGGTCGTCACCGATGGCATAACCCTACTGTCCCAGAGCCCCACCCAGCTCAGCGGCTGCTTCAGGGGATCCCTGTCCCTGGGCCTCAGGACCGGTCCCTCTCCTCAGCCCCCTTGGCCACTGTAGGTGACTCCAGAGCAACTTGCCCACAGACTGTGACTGCTGAGGGTACGGGCCGGAGGTGTTCCCTGCAACACTGGGGGGTGGGGTTCCTATTCTGGAGCTTTCTGGGGGCGGTGAGGGGGGGTGGCTCCAGAAAAAACACTGGTGTCTGCCGTCACCGTCTGGATTCTTGAAAACAGCAGGGTCCGTGACATGGTGAAAATATTACAAAACAGAAGAGGACTTGCTGTCTCCACGGGTTTGGAGCTTCTTAGCTCATTTCTCTCTGTCTCTCTCTGTCTCTGTCTCTCTCTGTCTCTGTCTCTGTCTCTCTCTGTCTCTGTCTCTGTCTCTCTCTGTCTCTGTCTCTGTCTCTCTCTGTCTCTGTCTCTGTCTCTGCCTCTCTCTGTCTCTCTGTCTCTGTCTCTGTCTCTCTCTGTCTCTGCCTCTCTCTGTCTCTGCCTCTCTCTGTCTCTGCCTCTCTCTGTCTCTGCCTCTCTCTGTCTCTGCCTCTCTCTGTCTCTGCCTCTCTCTGTCTCTGCCTCTCTCTGTCTCTGCCTCTCTCTGTCTCTGCCTCTCTCTGTCTCTCTCTCTGTCTCTCTCTCTCTGTCTCTCTCTCTCTGTCTCTCTCTCTCTGTCTCTCTCTCTCTGTCTCTCTCTCTGTCTCTCTCTCTGTCTCTCGTTAAAGATTTGTTTTTAGAGAAAAGGGAAGAGAGGGAGAGAAACAGCCATGTGTGGTTGCCTCTCACATGCCCATAAACAGGGACCTGGCTGGCACCCCAGGCATGTGCCCTGACTGGGAATCAAACTGGTGACCCTTCGGTGCATAGCCTGGTGCTCAATCCACTGAACCACACCAGCCAGGGCTCTCTCTTTTGAAATCCTCGCACAAGGATTTTTACGATTGATTTTAGAGAGAGGCCAAGAGGGGTGAGGAAGAGGCAGAGAGAGACATTCATCAATTGCCTGCCTGATGGAGGAACTGAACCCGCAACCTTTTGGAGGACGGAATGATGCTCGAGCCACCCAGCCAGGGCTAGTCACCTCCTTCCTTGACGTTCAGATTTATACCTTTAAAAAGTTTATTTCTGCCCTGGCTGGTGGCTCAGTGGATAAGGCGCCGGCCTGCGAACCCAAAGGTCGCTGGTTCGATTCCCAGCCAGGGCACATCACCAGGTCTCCAGCTGGAGGCAGGTGAAAGGCAACCATACATGGATGTTTCTCTCCTTTTCTTCCTCCCTCCCTGCCCTTCTCTCTAAAAACGATCAATAAAATCTTTTTTTTTAAAAAAAAAGGACACTTGAGACTTTTGCCAAATGCTCAGTGTTTAATGGGTGCCCTCCGAGGCGGGACATTCTACAGCCACTCAGCTCCTGCAGCGTGAAGCCTACATCTGAGCCCAGCACCTGAACCAAGGAGCACGGGACCCACAAGGATCACCACCGGCGGGGGCTTTGTGACACCCGGACATCATTTTCCATCTCCGAGGAGGAACCCCGGGCAGAGGGCTGCCAAGGTCCCTGAGTCAGCGGCGGCCGTGTGGTTCTGGGAGGGAGGGAGGGAGGCTGGGGTTCCTCGCCTTCAGTGCTTCCACCAGAACCTGTCGTCCTCATCGAAGGAATGCCAGTCATGGCCAATCACCAGGTGCGGCTTCCGCGCCTGCACCTCCTCCAGCCGGCTCCTGGTCGGAGCCAGGAATTGCGACTTCCACAGCCTGGTTGTGGGGGGGCGGGGGCAGAAAACAGGGCGCACAACTGGGGAGTTTGCTCCTCGCTCTTCTCCCTCCCAATTCCCGGGGTCCCCCATGAACAAGGATCTGAACTTTCTTCCTGTCTGTGGAAGGCAGTTGTGTGTGTGTGCCCCACAAAATAAAAGCAACCCCTGTGCTGGCTGGTGAGGTTCCGTGGACGGAGCGCCGGAGTGCGATCCGAAGGGTCGCCAGTTCGATTCCCGGTCGGGGCACATGCTGGGGTGGCAGGCCAGGTCCCCAGCTGGGGGCTCGCAAGAGGCAACCCCACATGGGTATTTCGCTCCCTCTCCTCTCACAGAAACTAAAAACAAAACAGGCCCCTGCCTGAGGCAGGCAGACCCAGCCTGATTCCCAGTCTCTTTCCCCAAGAACCAGCTCTGTGCCCCAGACCCCGCGACAGCAGGATGAGTAAGGCAATGACCCCACCTCTCGGAGACACCTGGGGGGCACAGGCTC
>PVIW01005081.1:34930-115038 GCA_004026585.1 Noctilio leporinus
TGAAATCCCACTCCCCTGTTTCCTTCGTCTGGTTACCTCACCATGGACGGCTCTCGGTTCAAATGGTGTATAAGGTCCTGACTCTCCCCTTCCTCTTGCGCTTCCGGCTTCTTTTCCCAAGACGCCCCACATGCTTACAAGATTAACATCAACAGCGTTTGTGCGCCTGGAGGCGGGTGGAAGGCCGCCGGACGTTGGTATCTCTCTCTAAAAATACTACCGTCTTTCATTTTAAAAAAATGGTCGAAACGGAACAACACATTTGTACGCTGCTTCTCTCTTTTGATTGCCTACGGGGAGTTTAATGGGCAGACATGGAATCGAAGAGGCTGGATAGAACGTGTGTGGGTGTTTTTTTCTCTCTCCGACAGACGCCTGCTGTTACCTTCCACAAAGGGCAACGGGTCCCGTTTGCCTCTCAACTCCTGCTAGGGCCTGAGAACCAAGCCCCTGGGGAAGGAGGAAGAAACACTGTGGTCCCATCACGCTCCGGACATAGTAGGGAGACGCAAGTCTGCCCAGGTTGGGGGATCAGCTTGCCCAGCGAACAGATCAGCTCCGTAGGGTTACCGCACAGGCGCTCACACCTGGGTTGTGATTTTTACTCCCTGCGGGACCTTAGACAGGAGACTTCCATCTTCCGCCGGCATCTGCCTTCTTTGTATGTGAAGAGCATGGAGAAAATTCACACCTGGTGGGTGGCTTGCAAAGACCTCCGCTGTGTCTTTCCTAGCAGGTCCGTGCTCAGCAGCAAAGACACGGTGCCATCACTCCGAGACCCCGGGGCACTCCCACGAGGTCCAAGGCCCCAGGTTAACCCTTGGCTGGTGCACCAGCCCATTCCCCACCCCTGCTTCCCTCCCCCCCTCCATCACCCGGACCAGTAAACCCCTGGGAAAGGAAGCAGGCGCTCACATCAGCCTCTGCAGGGTGCAGCGCGAGATCTTCAAGGCCTCACACAGAAGCTCACAGCCCTGGTCTGCCACCTTATTCCCCGAGAGGCTCAAGGATTTCAGGCTGCCGGAGGCCAGCAGGATTTGGGAGAGAAGCGGGCAGCAGGTGTGGGTTAATCCACACTGATCCAACCTGTGGACACAGGAGACAGACACATCCTCCTCTGTCCCCAGAGGCCACCCAGCTCCCCCCCCCCACCTCACCATAGGCCAACCTCTCCAGCCAGCCAGCTGGTCCCCGGACACTGTCTGGCTCAGTGGATAAGGCGCCGGCCTGCAAACCCAAAGGTCGCTGGTTCGATTCCCAGCCAGGGCGCAGAACCAGGTTGCAAGCCAGGTCTCCAGCCAGGTCCATGGCTGGAGGCAGGTGAAAGGGCAACCATACATGGATGTCTCTCTCCCCCTCTGCCTCTCTCTAAAAATAATAAAGTCTCTTAAATGAATAAAATAAAATAAACAGGCAGACTGGATACAATGAGCTGTGGGAATACAATTGCCTGTTGTGGAAATCACCACGTCTTTTCCGCGGGGGGGATACTGGTGAATTCGCGTCTCCAGCAGGACTGGACAGGAATTTCATTTGCCAAGAACACCCCAGGAGACCCGTTCCTCCCCTTGAGTGGCTTTCCAGTAGTCAAAACACCGTAGTGCCTTTCATTTTCTTTGGTTTGTTTCGTGAATCAAGTGTCTTAACCTTGACACACAACTCATTCTTTTTGCTTATAGAACATCTGGGTCTTTGCAAAGAGAGATCTAAAGGTCAACCCACATTTGTACAGTATATTCAGCTTTGGGTCAAGATTCCCCCCCCCCCACCCCCAATTTGACGGAGATGGACACCTTGTGGAACACCTCAATAGGTAAACGATGAAGTTGTTTAGCAAGGTTGATATTCATTAGGCAACAGCATTGTCTGTAATCACTCTTGCGGACCCAGGCCATGCCTACAGAGAAGAGCAGGGAAGGAGGAAGAAAGGGAAAGAAGCATCCATGTACGGCTGCCTTTCACCTGCCTCCAGCTGGGGTCCTGGCTTGCAACTTGGTTATGTGCCCTGGCTGGGAATCGAACCAGCGACCTTTGGGTTTGCAGGCTGGTGCCTTATCCACTGAGCCACCAGCCAGGACCGGCCTGAGTCTTTGAATCGGACCTCCAGAGAAACTCGGCAGCTGCTTCATCTTGGTGCCCAGGTGGCTGGAACACCCACCTGGTGCGGGGCAAACACCTGTGCACGTGGGTCCTGCAAGGACTTCCGTGCTCTGGCTGGCCCTCGTGGGTGGTGAAGCTGCACTGTAAATGTCCATAAATAAAGCTCAAGACAGACTCCGTCAGCTGTGTCCCAGCACCCTGAGCCTGGCAGGGCCTGCGGACCAGGTCCACCTCATTGACAATCCCCAGGCCCAGGACGTGCAAACCTGCGGGTCATGGCCCACACCTGACGCAACCAAAATGTCCCTGGAAGGGTGAGTGGTTATACCAACCGCAGTACCTGGCTGCCACCCTATAGCACCCAGTAATAACAAGAAACACACAGCCCTGGGCGGGTAGTTCAGCTGGTTAGAGCATCGTCCTGATTGCCAAGGTTGCAGGTTCAATCCCCGGTCAGGGCACATACAAGAAGCAACCAATGAGTGAGTGCGTGAGTAAGTGGAACAACAAATCAATGTCTGTCTCTGTCTCCCCTCCCCTCCAACACATTCCTCAATAAAACTATGGATACACAGATCGGATGGATCTCAAGGGCATCGGATCTCAAAAAGCCAACCTCCCGGTGGTGACAGGCTCTGTCACTCTAATAACAAAATTAGAGATGGAAAACATGTGTCATGGACAGAGATTAAGAATAGTTGGGGGGAGGGGGGTCTGGAACATCAGGGGAAGCCCTGGTGTATCCAGGTCACACCGTGGTGTCACCAATACACACACACTGGCAATTTTGTGTGATAAAACGATGGAGAATGACGTACATCCATGGTACAATGGCTGGTTTTGCTGTTGTACTCAAGTGACGCACGAACGAGTCCTTGGGAGAACTAGGCTGACGAGTGCAGGGAACCCCTCTGGTTTCTCTCCTACGTGTATGAAACCTCAACTGTTGACGGTGGTAAAATGCGCAACCTAACGATGACCACCTGACGCGTTTTTCAGTGCCCAACCCAAGGCACTACATCCGTCTCCAGACTCCATCACCCTCCCAACCCCTCGGCAGTGTTTTTGCCACGTACCAGGCAGAGTTATTTCACCGTAACAAGTACAAGCGACACCACCAAAGAAAACCTTACCATCCTAAAAGCCAACAACCATAGCCACGCCTCACCGCAGAGACTCCAGCGCACAGTGGGGGTGTTTCAATGCCTCATATGCGACCCCGACATCTGCGTCCTTCAGGTGAGTGTTTTCCAAGTTCAGGTGCTGGATGGTAGAGTTGATGAGAAGAGTCTTCCAGAGGTGATGGAGGCCAAGGGTGATCTGTGTGCCTTTCAGTCTGCAGAAAAGGAACAAGCCCTGGCTGGTGTGGCTCAGAGGATTGCGCACCAGCCTGCAAACCGAAGGGTCACAGGTTTGATTCCCGGTCAGGGCACGTGCCTCAACGGAGGGTCAAGTCCCCCGTGGGCACATGTGAGAGGCAATCACACATTGATGTTCCTCCTCCTCTCCTTCTCCCTCCCTGCCCCTCTCTAAAAATCCTTATTAAAAATAAAATCTTAAAATGGAATTGAATCGTAAGGACTGGTGTCAAGGTTTCTGTAAATCATACTAATTTTTAAAAAGATTTATTACTTTTAGAGAGAGGGGAAGGGAAAGAGGGAGAGAGACATCAATGTAGAGTTGCCCTTCACCTGCCTCCAGCTATGGACCTGGCTGGAGACCTGGTTATGTGCCCTGGCTGGGAATTGAACCAGCAAACTTTGGATTCACAGGTTGGCGTCTTATCCACTGTGCCGCCAACCAGGCCCTGTAAATTATATACTTTGATCTACCACTTGCCTGAAATGAGATCCCCGCCTTTCCTTCCCTACTAACGAACTCCTATTCATCCTTCTAAACCCCGAATAAATGACCCCCCCCACCTCAGTAATCCCTTTTACAAGGTTTCCAGTCCCTCCCCACCCTGTGCTTTTGGGAACAGACTTCCTATACTTCCCATAGCACAGGTCCCTTCTGAATGCATTTTATAGGTTAGTTTTGGGAAGGGGGTGCGGAGACTTGCGGCAAGCCGCACAGAGGGGCGCGTCCCAGGGCCCGGGCAGCCGTACATCAGCGTCTGCACTCGGCAGGTTGGTCGTCTCAGCTGGAGGCACAGAGTCCTTATGGCCCACTCGGTCAGGACGCTGCTGCTGAGGTCCAGCTCTCGCAGGTGGGGGTGCGTGCCCAGCACAGAGCAGAGGTTTTCCCACCACTCGACGGTAACCGGGGGCTTGATCTGCACCCTGCACGGGAGACGGAAAGAAGCATTTGCCTCCACGGGATGGATCCGAATACGGGCAGCCGCTGCGACCATGCTGGAGAAGACAGACCAGGCTGGTGGGGCGAGGTCACTTCATGCCTGGCATGCCCACACTCCTGTCCACCCGTGTCCTGAGAACTGGTACCCAGGAGGATACTGGGATGGCTTGAAGCCACAGACTGTTGAATCAGATTGTGCTAAAATTCTAGCTCCCCTACGGGAAGCAGGATAGGAGCGTCTCAGAAAATTTACAGAAGCCCCGGCCAGGTGGCTCAGTTGGTTGGAGCATCACCCCATACACCAGAAGGTTGCAGGTTCGATTCCCAGGCAGGGCATGTACCTAGGTTGCGGTTTGATCCCTGGTCATGGGGCACACAGGAGGCAACTGACCAATGTTTTTCCTCTTACTTCAATGTTTCTTTCTCTCTCTCAAAAAATAAAAAATAAAAATCAAGACCCTGGCTGGTGGCACAGTGGATAAGGCGCCGCCGGCCTTAGGTCGCTGGTTCGATTCCCAGCCAGGGCACGTAACCAGGTTGCAAGCCAGGTCTCCAACCAGGTCCGTGGCTGGAGGCACGTGAATGGCAACCACACATTGATGCCTCTCTTTCTTCCCCTCTCTCTAAAAATAATAAATAAAATCTTAAAAAATAAAGAGGTGCTGCCCTGGCCAGTGTGGCTCAGTGGATCGAGTGCCGGCCTGTGAACCAAGGGGTCGCTGGTTCAATTCCCAGTCAGGGTACATGCCTGGGTTGCAGGCCAGGTCCACAACCCTGCCGGAGGCAACCCATGTTTCTCTTTCTCCTTTATCCTCTCTCTAAAAATGAATAAAATCTTTTAGAAAAAAGGGAGGCGCTGCTGTCCGCAACAACATGGATCCTCCCAGACGACATTACACGCTGAACAAGGAAAGCCAAGCACAGAAAGAGGAGCATGAATTCACCTGTCAAATCTACAACAGTGCAAGTCAGAGGCAGAGAGGGGACATGGTGGTTCCCGGCGGCAGGTGGTGGTAGAGGAGTGGGGGCAGGGAATGGGGACACCCTGGGCAAAGGGCACAGAGTTTCAGCTGCAGAGACAGGACTTTGAACGTCCAGCCTGGGAACCCTCGTTCGCCATGCAGGGTCTCACACTTGAGATTCGCTAGGACGGTAGGTCCCAAGGGCTCTGGTCTCGCGCCCACACGCAAGAACACGGTAGCTTTGCAAGAGGCCAACACGTGGTTGACCCGTCACAGGTGTTTAACTGGCGCTGGCAGCTGCGTAAGCTTTCCTACCAGGTCGCCAGTTTTGTGACCTTGATTGCAGCCGCTACCACCTCTGAAGAGCCATGCCTGGTCGGAAAGGAGGACACGGTCGAGGGGAAACACTCACCCTTGCAGGGCAGCCAGCGGGACCTCGGCAGTCTCGTCCTCCGGGAAGATTTCCCTCACGTCCATGTGCACCTTCCGCAGGTGCTGGCAGTGCTGGATGCAGAAGGACGACACCAGCAAGTCCATGGGCCGGTTCACCGTCAGCCTCACCTCCTGGAAGCCGGTCAACGCCAGGCGGACAAATCTGTCCTCCTGGGTCTCGAAGAGGCAGTAGAAGACCTCCAGGAAGTCCAGAGGGGAGGCGTCACCGGCCTGTTGGCCCAAGAGGAAGACCCAGTGCAGCAGCACCTGCCTCGCCACCGGGGCCAGGGGACACCCCAGCAGGTCCTCCAGGGTCCTCCCCAGCTCCTCGTTCATGAGGCCGAACAAGAAACGCTTCATCTGCCGCAAGTGGGCGTTGTGGCGGACCCGCCCCAGCGGCCTCGGCCCCTTCACGGGCTCGGCACGCGGAGGGCGGGGGTACCACTCGGACTCCAGTCCTTCCAGGACGTAGGACAAGGCAGCGCAGAACGCCTGCAGGCTGGGGTGCAGGAAGGTGAACCGCCCGTCCCCGCGGGAGCCGCGGACCAGGAGGTTCTTGCGGAACAGGGAGGACAGCTCCGGCTCCGTCAGCCCGTGGGGGCCCGGGTCGTCGGCGTGGAAGGCAAACTTGGCGGCCCAGACGCCCTGCGCAGCCATCCGGCACAAGCCCTTGACGGCGACCCGGTCCTCCAGGCTGAGGCTTCGCCCCGGGGCCCGGCGAGGGGCCAGCTGATGCACCACGATGGTGGCGTACAAGCCGGTGAGGACCTGGCAGCGGGGGCTCAGGCTCGTCCCCGATGCCACCTGCAGCTCAAGAGCCCGGCCGATGAGCGAGCAGGTGGCGGGCACCTGGCACCCGTCCGTCAGCAGGTGGCTGTCCGCCCCCCAGCGCCAGGCCTGCCTTTTCTGGTCCTCATCCTGCAGGTGGTCGGCGAACAACCGGACCCTGGCTTCCACCGGGGGTCCTCGGATGAAGAGGTAACGGGGCGACGTGACCACGGCCTTCAGAGTCTCCACACCCTCGTGGCTGACGGTGACGAGGAGGGAGGACTCCGGGAGCAGGACCTTCCTCAGCAGGCTCCGTATCAGGACGCGCACCGTCCGCCTTTCGGTCCAGTCGGCGCACAGAGTCACATCCGCCTCGTCCGAGGGAACGTCCAGGTCCTCGAGGCCATCGACCACGAACAAGAGCCCTTCGGGCTGGGACAGGACCTTCGTCAGAGGGACGGCGCAGTCCGGCCACTGCCTGGAAATCAGCTCCCCGAAGCTGCTTTCCTCCTCCAGCGGGATGTCTCTGGCGTCGAGGAGGAAGACGTAGGAGAAGAGGGTGGCGTAGAGGTCCCCGCGGGCCCAGGACAGCAGGATCCAGCGGGCCAGCGCGGACTTCCCGGCCCCGGACTCTCCGTGCAGCACAACCGTGAGAGGCCGGCAGCCCTGACGGTCCGGAACAAACACGTCCAACAGCGCGTGCCTCTGCGGACAGCCCGAGGCCCAGGTCTCCAAACCCGGGTGGGTCCCGGACGGGGTGGCAGCGAACTTGGTCATCACGTGACGCCGGTAATCCCATCCGTCACCTCCTTGGTCTGCCAGGGGCCAGGGCGGGGGAGAAGGAAGACAGGAAGCAGAAATGGGGACAGGCCGGATTTCAGACACTGGAGGCACGGGAGATGTCACTGCTACTGAGCTCAGCTCCATCGCGGGTCCCCGCACTCACAGGTCATGTCCTCAAAGGCTGAAGGACTTTCTACCCAATAACGCCATGTGTCCCTTCGACCCGATTTTCCTTTGTAGGACGGAATAGCGGATACCATAGATTCTTTATGTTTAAATACTCACCTGAGGATTTATCTTGTATGGATGAGAGTGAGAGAATGAAAGAGCATCCACCTGGTATGCATTGGGGCTGAGCAGCTCAGTTGGTAGGAGCGCCATCCCACACACTGAAAAATTATGGGTTCCATCCTGGTTGGGGTGTAGAAGAGGCAACCCAGCCCTGGCTGGTAGCGCAGTGGATAAGGTGCCCGCCTGCGAACCCTAAGGTCGTGGGTTCGATTCCCAGCCAGGGCACATAACCAGGTTGCAAGCCAGGTCTCCAGCCAGGTCTGTGGCTGGAGGCAGGTGAAACGCAACCATACATGGATGTCTCTCTCCCTTCCCCTCTTTCTAAACATAATGAAATAAAATCTAAAAAAAAAAAAAAAAAGGAGCAAAAAAGGGATGGATGTAACACAACAACAATAAAATTAAAAAAAAAAAAAAAAAAAAGAGGCAACCCAATCCATGTCTCCCTCTTTCTCTTCACCCCGTTCCCTCTCATCCATAAAAATAAAATGAACAGAGCAGCCCTGGCTGGTGTGGCTTAGTGGATAAGGTGCTGCTGGCCTGTGAACCAAGATGTCGCTGGTTTGATTCCTGGTCGAGGCACACGCCTGGGTTGGGGGCCAGGTCCCCAGTTGGGGGTGCGGGGGAGTCAACCGCACACGGATGTTGCTTTCCCTCATTTTCTCCCTCCTTTCTAAACATAAAAATCTTTTTAAAAAATAATAAACATGAAGCACTTGACTGGTTATTCAGCACCTGCCCAATGAGCCGGTCCTGGGTCCCCAAGTTCTCGAAGGTAAACTTTGGAACAGGACATTTATTTTTAGGAAAACAGATGGCTCATATGCCCGTGGACATCTGGGGCTCTGCCCGCGGTGAGGGTCCCAGGAACTGTGGAAAGGGACTTCCGCCCCAGAGACCAAAGAGGACAAACAGGGGGGAAAGGGGGCTCCCCCAGCACCTACACCCCTCAGACAGCCCAACCCCCCGCTTCATTGCAAGATGGCAAAAATGTCTATGAATAAATCAGAGGTTTTTTTTTTTACCTTGGTCTTTTGTTTCTGCTGCTCCGGGGTCACCTTGTTCCGTAGCTGGTGGCATTTAGGGACAAAAAGACAAAAAAGTAAATTCATGCACAGTTAGGTGAACTGCCCAGGTCACAGCGTGCAGTTTTCCATCCGGCCTGAACCACCAACTTAGCTAGACGGGCGGAGCATATGTAAAATGAGCCCTGGCTCAGATCAGAAGGTTTGCATTCTGGTCTTCTGTCTGCTTTTCTTTTCTTTCTTTTATTTTTTTTAAGATTTTATTTATTATTTCCAGAGAGAGAGAGAGGGAGAGAGACATCCATGTAGGGTTGCCTTTCACCTGCCTCCAGCTACGGACCTGGCTGGAGACCTGGCTTGCAACCTGGTTACGTTGCCCTAGCTGGGGAATCGAACCAGCGTAAAAATTTTTTTTTAAAAATTAAATAAAATGAGAGGGCAAACCTAGTGGTTAAGAGCTAAGGGTCTGGAGCCCTGGCTGGTGTGGATCAGTAGGCTGGGGCATCAATCATCCTGCAAGACGAAAGGTTGTAGGTTTGATTCCCAGTCAGGGCACATGCCTGGGTTGCAGATTCTGGCCATGATTCTGTCACGATGCGTGAGGACCTAAGATGACTCTACAGGCTTACATGCCTCCGTATGTTTACGGAAGGAGCAAGGGTAACGGTTCCTATGCTGCAAAGAGGCTCTGAAGACTGAATGATGTGCTTTGGTGAAGAACAGTATGGTCTCCAACGCGTCACAGAGAAAACACTGGCCGAGAGTAGCTACTAGGTGTGCTTGTTAGGAGTTTCCTACAGGTGCTGCATACGTGTCTGTCTTAGATCACGTAGGGATGAACTGCCTGCCCTGTTTTAGGGACAGACATAAGGGTGGTGCTCCTCTTGACAGTTATAGAAAAATCATTGGCTGTGGCTGGTGGCACAGTGGATAAGGTGCCGGCCTGCGAACCCAAAGGTCACTGGTTCGATTCCCAGCCAGGGCACATAACCAGGTTGCAAGCCAGGTCTCCAGCCAGGTCCGTAGCTGGAGGCAGGTGAAAGGCAACCATTCATTGATGTTTCTCTCCTTTTCTTCTTTCCTGCTCTTCTAAAAAATAATGAATAAAATCTTTAAAAAGAAAAGAAAAATCATAGCTGATGACAGATGCAATAGAAAACCACTTCAGGATTGTTGAGCAAGGGAGTAAAAGTATCTCATACAAAATTCATTTTTAAAATCTATTGATTGATTTTAGAGAGAGAGAGATCAAGAAAGACACAGAGATAAACAACAATTTGTTGTTTCTCTTAAAAATGCATTCATTGGTTGGCGAGTTTTTTTAATTTGTAGATTTTAGAGAGGAAGAGGCAGAGAGAGAGGAGGAGAGAAACACTGATTCATTGTTCCACTTGTGAAGGCATTCAGTGGTTGATTCTTGTACGTGCCCCGACTGGGGATTGAACCTGCAACCTTGGCAAATCAGGACAGCCCTCTAACCAACTGAGCTACCGCCGAAGATGGAAGTTTAAAAAGAAACAACCTTGGTCATTATTGTGAGGAAAATGGATTTCATGGAACCAGAGTGGAAACAGATTAGCAATTTAAGTGAGAGGCTAAGGGCAGAAAGGCGTAGAAACGAATCATCCATCAGAGGTAGGTCTCACGATTTCCTGATTAATTAGGCCGAGGGCAGAGAAAAGAAAGAATCAACCCATCAGGAATAAGCAGACTGAAAACGCGACCAGGCTTTGGGTGTTGAGTGGCTCTGTGGACTGAGGAGGACAACATGTGACAACACCCCACACTGACCTGGAAGTTCATCCACGCTGGTCCCTTCATCAGGCTTCGGGCGTGTCGAATCTCCTAGCGTCTCAGCCAGTGAAGACTCTGCAACACACAGCAGAGGACAGGCGGTCTCCTTCCGGTCGCGGTGATGACCCTGGCCATGCATGAGGGCACCCTCTGCCCAGGCGATTGAGGGGAACCGTTTGCATGGAGGCAGAGGCCTAGGTGCCACCATCGCAGTGACGCAACGGACATGCACGTGAAGAAGTGTTTTGCTGTTGAACTTGGAAACGCATTTCTTTACATGCATTGATTTTAGAGAGAAACGCCGATTTGTTGTTCTGCCTACTGATGCGTTTATTGGTTGCTTCTCGTCCGTGCCCTGGCTGGGGATCGAACCTGCAACCTTGGTGCAATTGGGATGATGCTCCCACCAACTGAGCTACCCAGACGGGGCCTGAATGTCAACCCCTGTTTTGCTGTATGGCCTGGGGAAAGGGGCAGTATATTGTGGTGATCAAGGATTGATCTGCAGCTGTCATCCTAAATGCCATTCTTTTTTTTTTAAAGATTTTATTTCATTATTTTTAGAAGGAAGGGAAGGGAGAGAGGCAGAGAGGGAGAGAGACATCAATGTATGGTTGCTTTTCACCTGCCTCCAGCCACAGACCTGACTGGAGACCTGGTTTGCAACCTGGTTATGTGCCCTGGCTGGGGAATCAAACCTGCGACCTTTGGGTTTGCAGGCCAGCACCTTATCCACTGTGCTACCAGCCAGGGCCTAAATGCCATTCTTGAACTTCAGGTTAGTGAACTCAGCAGACACCTGGGAGTTACCCAGCTAGCGGTGCCTTCAACCCATGAGGTCTCCCGTTGACTCCCCTCCTTGCTGCAAAAACCTCTCTTTCAGTCTGGTTACGCATCCTGACTGGGAATCGAACCAGTGACCCAAAGAGTTGCTGGTTCGCTTCCCAGCCGGGGGCACATACTTGGGTTGCAAGCCAGGTCCCCAGCTGGAGGCAGGGGAAAGGCACCTCGGCGTTGTCAATAAACGGAGGAAGCTTCGTTAGCCACTTTCGCTATGTTCCCTTATCAAACCAGACTTTGCCGGTAGCACACGTAAGCATCACGGGTTCCGTGCCAAGACATGGAACCCGTGGGTCAGAGCCGGAGGGGACAGGCCCCAAGTCACAAGTACGCTTAGTAGGTACGACTCCGGATCCTGCCCTACTAACATCCACCAGATTCTCTCCAGGGTGAATGAGGGTCCTTCTAGCCGTTTCTTCTCCTGCATGGTCCCACCGGCTAGAGACGATGCTAATTCCCACCCAGGGAGAGTGACCAATGACTTCCTTCCTTCTCGGAGCTTGGGTTCGCACCGGACAGGGGGACCCAATAAGAACAGCGATGCCCTCCCCATTCCCAAGGGTCCCCAAGATCTGTCCCCCGTTGTCCCGACTCACTTTCCATCTCATCCCCCGCCTTCCGCGAGAGCAGCGGCAGATTCATCTCGTGGAAGATGTCCACGCACGTCTTCCAGATGAGAGGCCCGCAGTGGTCCAGCAGGAGGGAAGCCAAGTGTTCCAGGTTGGAGTTATCCACCTCCACCCACGGGAGAGAGCCCGCCGCCTGTTCCGACATGGTCTCCTTGAGCAGGTCCTTAAACGTCTGAAACTCTTCTTTGCCCAGCTGCCTGAGACACCACTGCAGCCCATAGCTGGAAAAGGAAGGGGCTTCTCCCATCCCGGCGGGGGTCGCAGTGCGGACGGAAAGGCGGAGGCTTTGGCCGCAGGGAGCAGACGGGACCTGGGCAGAGAGGGTCAAAATTCAAGAGTCTCGTACTGGGTGGTCACATCAACCAACCAGCCTCACTAGATGGAACCACATGCTCTGTGCCTTTGTTCAACACACTGAGACAAGTCCCACTCGCAGGTAATGATCGTTTTAAAAAGATTTTATTTATCATTTTGAGAGAGAAGGGCAGGGAGGAAGAAAGAAAGAGATATCAGTGTATGGTTGCCTTTCACCTGCCTCCAGCTACGGACCTGGCTGGAGACCTGCCTTGCAACCTGGTTATGTGCCCTGGCTGGGAATCGAACCAGCGACCTGTGGGTTCGCAGGCCGGTGCTCAATCCGCTGAGCCACCAGCTGGGGCCTTTACACACGTTAAATGTGATTATTGGGCACAGGCTTGTTTGCAACAGCAAGACTAAAAGGCCGATAGATCAGGAACAGCTGTGTTCATTTATTTCAGCTTGAAAACGTGGTGTCCTTCACAGACTGGCACCTGTGACTGTAAGATAATACCTCACTCAGGCACACTCACTATTTGGGTAGGGGGAGAGCAGGAAATGGATTGAATGGGGCAGAGTGAACTAAAGGACGCATTTTCCCTAAACCTTCACATAGTGATTGCTTTTCCCAAAATACTAAAAGGTGTTTCCTGGCCCTGGCTGGTGGCTCAGGGGATAACGTGCCGGCCTGTGAACCCAAAGGTCGCTGGTTCGATTCCCAGCCAGGGCACATAACCAGGTTGCAAGGCAGGTCTCCAGCCAGGTCCGTGGCTGGAGGCAAGTGAAAGGCAGCCATACATTGGATGTCTTCCTCCCCCACTTCCCCTCTCTAAAAATAAAGAAACAAAACCTTGAAAAAAAGAAAGGTGTTTCCCATGAAAACAGCATTTTAGCAGAAGCTAGTAGAAATAAGCGCCTGTTACTAAAATGATTGAGCTAGTTATTAGCATTACATATCTAAGTAACCGAGGGGAGGGAGGAGGAGAAGGGAGACAGAGAAATTACTGATGGTGACAGATGCAGTTTACATGCTGGATTATCCAAAACAGAACCCTAGCCAGAAAACAAGCTTTTCTGAACATCCCCATTTAGCATCAAGGAAAAATATGGACCCAAAAGATAGAAACGTGGGTTCTTTTTTAACTAAGAACAAGATGAAAAGGTTACGTTCCACCCCAGCTGGTGTGGTTCAGTGGATTGGGCGTGGGCCTGGGAACCGAAGAACTGACGGTTGGATTTCCAATCAGGGCACGTGCCTGGGTTGCAGGCCTGGTCTGCAGCCTGTTTAAATAAAATCTTAACCGTTATTTATGTTCAAGATTTTATTCAATATCTTTAGAGAGCAGGGCAGGGTGGGAGGAAGAAAGGGAGAGAAGCATCCATGTATGGTTGCCTTTCACCTGCTTCCAGCTGGGGACCTGGCTGGAGACCTGGCTTGCAACCTGGTCATATGCCCTGGCTGGGAATCGAACCAGTGACCTTTGGGTTCGAAGGCTGGTGACAATCCTGAGCCACCAGCCAGGGCCAAAAGGTATTTTTAAAGGCTCATCAGATGAAAAGCTGCCCCTCTTCCTCTGTGGGCCTCCAGAGAGGAACACCGGTAAATCAAACCCAAAAGACAGACAGGTGAACAGGGTTAGGGAAAAGCCTTCACAGGGAGGGGGTGACGGTGATTTCCGGGCGGAGTGCAGGCTGCAGGGAAGTGGATGAAGATGAAGAGCTTCTCTTGGTTCCCCTCCTGTCTCTACCCTCCGCCTTCCCCAGGTGCCTCCTGGCCCCGTGGGAGCAGCTACCTCTCCAGGGCCTGGCTGGGAAGCGGGGCTCCACCCTTGCCCCCCAGGCCCAGCCGTGTAACACACCTGCGACTAGGTTTCCGCACTGAACGCCCTCAGCACAGAGGACTTGAGCCCCAGGAGCCCAGCAACAGCCCCACAAAACGGGGACCCCACAGCCCTCCGCTGAGCTTGACCTTGGGGCTCAGCCCCCCAGATCTGCCCTCCGTTTTAGACGCAGAGTCTGCAAGGGGTGAGGCACCTACCTAAGGACCCCCAAACAAGCCTGTTTCCTCTGGGAAGTGGGACCACAGGTCATCCTTTCCCAGGGTGTCTCACATATTTATTTTTTAAGATTTTACTAATTTTTACATAGGAGAAGAGAGGGAGAGAAATGTCAACCTGCGGCTGCCTCTCGCGTGCCCCCCACGGGGGACCTGGCCCCTGCAATCCAGGCAGGCGCCCTGACTGGGAATCGAACCGGTGACTCTGGTTCCCAGGCCTGAGGTGTCTTTGGCCCCTGGGCTCCGAACAGTCTCAGTGGCCGGTGTGGGGACGCAAATTGCGTTAAATCAGGAACAGAGAAGGACCCACACTCACGGTCTGCGCTCCTCACCTCCACCAGCGGATCCCAACCAGCCACCGCTTGCAGGTGGCCTTTAGAGAACCCCGGGTGGTGACGTTGACGCCGGCCATTGGCTGCCGGGCTCCGGAGGACCAGGCCCTGGTGCACGAGAGACAGCTGCTGAGCCCACCTGCGCACGCCCGGGGCCTCTGCTGAGCACGGCCGGCCGCTGGCGGTCCACCTGGCATTTATTGGCCGCTCTCTGAGGCTGCCGTTTCTTCCCTCAACCTTCCGTGTGCAACTAACTCCCTCCCCCAAGCTCCCCATGAATAAACGCACAATATCCAGTAAATACTCTCCAACGTGACAAAGTGTCCGCCTTGGGGCGCAGAAACACTGGTGACCTGGGGCCTCCCGTCTTCTCATTCCTGCCAATCTCGCCAAGTCTTTGTTTCTTTTTCTTCTTTGTCTCTCCCGCCTTGATTGAGACAGAATTGAAAACTGCCGTGTGGAATGACCTATTGATCCTTTCTGAAGCCCCCCTGCAGGTTAGAATCACCTGGGGGAACTTTTCAAATCCCGGGAGATCCGCCACCATTCCAGTCATCAGGATGGCTGGGGCTGCGGGCACGTTTTTACTTTAAAGATTTTATTTGTATTTTTTTATTTAAAAAAAGATTTTCTTCATTATTTTTGAGAGAGGGGAAGGGAGGGAGGAAGAAAGGGAGAGAGACATCCATGTATGGTTGCCTTTCACCTGCCTCCAGCCACGGACCTGGCTTGCAACCTGGTTATGTGCCCTGGCTGGGAATCGAACCAGCGACCTTTGGGTTTGCAAGCCGGCGCCTTATCCACTGTGCCACCAGCCAGGGCCTGCTTGTTTGTTTTTGTTTTTTAGATTTCGTTGTTGATAGTTTTGCGCTTTGTTAAAGATTTTATTTGTCTATTTTTAGAGCAAAGGGAAGGGAGGCGGAGAGAGGGAGAGAAGCATGCAGGTGTGGTTGCCTCTCCCACGCCCCCAGCTGGGGATCCAGCCTGCAACCCAGGCATGTGCGGTGACTGGGAATCGAACCAGCGACCCTTTGCTTCGCAGGTAGACACTCAACCCACTGGAGCCACACGAGTCAGGGTTCATGTAGGTTTTTAATGAAACGCTCTCACTGCTTTAATAGGTGAAGCAAACGAAGTTTCCCAGGGAACATTAACGTGACATCCGAGGCATTGAGGGGTGGGGGGTGGGGGTTGGCTGGAACCTTCCTTAGGTGGTGTCACCCGTTCAGCGACTGATCTTCATCTGACACAAGACCCTCTACACCTCCCAGGGAGCCGTTTGCGGGTCGCGCTGGACACCCCTTTCCGGAGCTAAGGGAGCCACCCCGGGCTCCGCGCGGCCCCCGGAACACGCCCCGCCTCCCCCTCCGTCATCCCGGGGGAGGGCTGCGGGGAGCGTCGCGGGATCTGTCCGCTTGGAGTCCTGGGCGTCCAAGTCCTGTAGGATCCTCAGGACAGGGGCGTTGCCCGCGTCGGGACCCTCCAGCCGGGCCATCATGTCCACCGCAGAGCTGAGTTTCTTCTCCCTGCGAAGCAGAAAAACCGGGTTCGCCTCCGCCCGGGACAAGGCGGCCCGGGAGACCCCTGTCATTCCCTGCACGACCGGCAGGGGGCGCGCTCGGGAGCGCGGGGCAGCTCCCAAGTGACTCAGCACCAACGCTTACCTGGTGTGGCGGGCAGCCCCCAAATGTCACCCCTTCCCCAGCTATACACAGGCCCACACCTATCCACTGAGCCACCAGCCAGGGCCTGTTTTTATTTATTTTTATTTTTTAATTTTATTGTTGTTGTATTACATCCATCCCCTTTTTGCTCCCCTCTGCCCCCCTCCTATTTTTATTTATTTCTTATTCTCACCTGAGGGAGAGGATGGGAGGGAGGGAGAGAGGGAGAAAAACATCAATCTGTCTCCTCTCGCCGGTGCTCCAACCGGAACCACACTCAATACGCCAGGCACGCACCGTGACTGGGAATCGAACCTGCAACCTTTCAGTTTCCTAGAGGACACTCCGACCAACTGAGCCACCCCAGCCAGAGCAGGTGCACTTTCCGATTTAAAAGAAATACATCCGCCCTGGCTGGGGTGGCTCAGTGGATGGAGCGCTGGCCTGGGAACCAAAGGGTCGCAGGTTCAATTCCCTGTCAGGGCACATGGCTGGGTTGCAGGCTGGGTCCCCAGCAGGGGGCACACGAGAGGCAACCGATGTTTCGCTCCCTCTTCCTCTTTCCCTTCCCCTCTCTCTAGAAATAAATAAATAAAATCTTTTTTAAAAATTACATCAGACGGGATAATCCAGGTAACAATGTTATGTTCAATGACAGGGGAGGGGACTTGGGGTTTGATTAGCCACAGAAAGAAGATCCTGGACCCAGGTGGCACCTGCTTCGGTCCGGCACCTCATCGCGGGACTTACACAACCACCTTCTTGCGCATTGGCCACTTCTGAAAGGTCTTCAGCAGGTTCCGTACGCCGTGGAGCCCAATGTCATTGCTACTCACGTCCAGGTACTTTAGACTTGGGTGACTTAGGAGCATGTAACTCAGAGCCTGGCAGCAGCCCGAGGTGAGCAGGCACCCCTCCAGCCTGTGGGACAGACAGACAGACAGCAGAGAGGTCACCCCCCACCCCCCGCCCCACATCCCGGAGCTGAGCTGGAAACCCCACTCAAATGAACAAAATAAACTGACAAGGGAAATAGAAACAGAGGTGCAGACACGTGGAGCAGACAGACAGCTGTCAGAAGGGGGAGGGGACCAGGTGAAGAAGGTGACGGGATCAAAGAACATACATACATGACCCATGGGCACCAGTAACTGCGGTGCAAAGGGATACAAGGGGGTGGGGTGGGTGAGGCAGGCAAAAGGGGGCCTGGGGGTGTCTGCAACACTGCCAACAATAGACATGGATCATGACCACGCATTTAGAAAATAGGTATTGGTAGCACCGATGTGCTGGGTGCTTCGCTGGGCTCTGAGGACAGCAGGGAAGAACATTACACCATCCCTGGGGCTCTGGGGCTCATGGTTGATCCAGGGTTGGGGAGAAGGAGACAGGAAACTAAGTAAATATAGTCTGTTGCCCTTAAGCAAGACACAGATGCATACTTCTCCAGCAAATGCATTTATTCAGGGTCAATAAAGAATTGGTGGCCCTGGCGGGTGGCACAGTGGATAAGGTGCTGGCCTGTGAACCCAAAGGTTGCTGGTTCGATTCCCAGCCAGGGCACATAACCAGGCCTCCAGCCAGGTCCGTAGCTGGAGGCAGGTGAAAGGCAACCATACACTGATGTCTCTCTCCCTCTCTGCCTCTCTCCCTTCCCCTCTCTAAAAATGATAAATAAAATCTTTTTTAAAAATTGGTATGAGCCTGGCTGGTGTGGCTCATTGGATTGAATGTTGGCCTGAGAACCAAAGGGTCGCTGGTTTGATTCCTAGTCAGGGCACAGGCCTGGGCATCCAGGGCACAGTCAGGTCCCCAGTTGGGGGCATCCAAGAGGCAACTGACTGATGTTTCTCTCACACATTAATGTGCCTTTCCCTCTCTTACTCCTTCCCTTCTCCTCTCTCTAAAAATAGAAATAAAATCTTTAAAAAACAACAAGAATTGGTATGAGTTGGATAAACAAATTGAGGTATACGTACACAATGGAATATGACTCAGCCATAAAAAAAAGACCAATGAAACTTTACCATTTTAGATCACACGGATGGACCTAGAGGGTATGGCGCTGAGTGAAAAGAGTCAGGCAGTCAGAGAAAGACAAATACCATACGATTTCACTTACAGGTGGAATCTAACGAGCAAAATACATGGACACGTGGAACGGAAACAAACTCATAGGCAAAGAAAACAGACGGAAGGTTGTCAGATGGGAGGGGCGGGAGACTGAGAAGCACCGAACAGACGCAGGGATGGAAAATTCAGCATAGGGAATGAAGTCAGTAACGTTGTAATAACTGTGTATCATGGCTACTCGAAATACCAGGGGGATGGGACACTTGGTTAAATTATATTAATGTCTAACTCCTATGCTGTACTCCTGGCACTACAATAAAAACAATAATAAAGGTCCACGGTGGTTGAAAAGGAAAGAATTCTTTTTCAAGGGAGATGGGGTATGTACAGCCCGTGGAATACTATTCAGCCGTGAAAAAGAGGTTCTGTATTGGAAGGGCTCTGAGGATATTATGCTCAGTGAATGACTAGACCCAGAAAGAGAAATACTGCGAGCATCTGCATGTCTAACAATGTCCCAGATGATGTTCCCATCTGAGGACCACACGCTGAAACTCTCCAATCCTCCAACCCCTGGAGGTGAAGACCCAGAAATGCACAAAGACTCCCCCAGATTTTATCCTGAGAGAATTCTATAGCCCTTTGTCCTGGCCTCCTGGAGGAACGGAGTGGGGGTCACTCACTCAAGAACCTGGAGCCCAGAGGAAGGCGTCAGCAGGGCCTCACAGAGCACGGTCACCCCATCATCCTTCAGGCTGTTAAACCCAAGGTCCAGACTTTTCAGGGTACGATTCTGATCGAGAGCGGTGACCATATTCTGGCAGCAGTGAGAGGTCAGGGCGCAACGTCTCAGGCTGCGAAGGAATCAGGGGGAGGAAAAACCAGCCAGCACACCCTTCAATTTGACATCTTTCTTGCCTTTTTTAAATGCGTATTTTGTTCAGTTATTTTTAGAGAGAGGGGGAAAGGGAGGGAGGGAGAAAGAGAGAGAGAAACATCCATGTGTGCTCGCCTCTTGTGCACTCCAGATGGGGACCTGGTCTGCAACCCACGCATGGTCCCTGACTGGGAATCGAACCAGCGACCCTTTGGTTTGCAGACCAGCACTCCCTCCACTAAGCCACCCAGCCAGGGCTCTTGCCATTTTTTGTGGGGGGACAGGGAATGATGATTTCATCAAGGTATCACTAGCACAGCATACAATTCACCCCATTAAGGTGTACAAGCACTCGTTTTTAGGATATTCACAGAGTTGTACAACACGGACCATGTTGGAACATTTTCACCATCCTCAGTTTCTTCCTCCACTGCACCTCGGCTCCAGGAAAGGCTCATTTGCCTCCTGGATACGTAGAGAATTTAAAACCAGGACCTGCAAGGGCTTTGTGAGCCTCTGCGTTCATGACAGGGTGACACGTTGCCTCTTCTGGACACTTGCTATAAATGGAATCGCATACTAGGTGGATTTGTGTCTGGCTTTCTCATGGACCAAAGTATCTTCAAGATTCATGCGCATGGCCGCACTTATCAGTATACTGTTTGTTTCTTTTTTCCTAAATCCTCACTTGAGGAGATGTTCATTGATTTTAGAGAGAGGGGAAGGGAGACACAGAGGGAAAGAGAGGGAGGGAGGGAGAGAGAGAGAGGGAAAGAGATTGATGTGACGTAGAACATTGATCAATTGCCTCCCGTACGTGCCCCGGCTGCGGGTTAAACTTGCAACCTAGGCATGAGCCCCGGCTGGGAATCGAACCCATGACCTGCTGGTGTATGAGATGACGGTCTAACCAACTGAGCCTGTCAGCCAGGGCATAACTTTTTAAAAAATATATTTTCAACGACAGCCAGTTCCCATTGAATAGTTCCAGGTTGTACAGCACCGTGATTAGACCTTCATGTAACTTACAAAGTGAGACCCCTGCTCAGCCAAGGGCCCACCTGGCTCCATACACAGTTGTTACAGGGTGAGCGACTCTTCCCTGCACCTCCCCCGGGGACTAAGGAGAGACCCCTTGGGGACTTACACCAGCCTCTGTAGAGGACACTTGGCGTGTTGCAAGGCGTCCCAAAGCTCTTTGGCCTTGCTGTCCTTCAAGGCGTTTCCAGCCAGGCTCAGGTGGGTCAGCCTCTGGTTATTCTCCAGAGGACAGACAAGGCTGTTGTAGCGGAGAAATGTGGGGTCAAAGTTCTCCAACCTGCGGGACAGAGACATGCAGATGGGAGGCTACTCCCTGCCCGCCCACGACCGGGTTTAAAAAAGCAGTTGTATATACAGTTTCCCTCTGGAAAATCAATGGAAATATTTTAAGGCCCTGGCTGGTGGCTCAGGGGATAAGGCGCTGGCCTGCGAACCCAAAGGTCACTGGTTCGATTCCCAGCCAGGGCATGTAACCAGGTTGCAAGCCAGGTCTCCAGCCAGGTCTGTGGCTGGAGGCAGGTGAAAGGCAACCATACATGGATGTCTCTCTCCCTTTCTTCCTCCCTTTCTGACCTTCTCTCTCCTTAAAAATAATGCATAAAAACTTTTAAACTATATTCTATAGTTTTATGGGTTTCATATGTACATTTAAGTCACTGATCTACATCTCATTTATTTTAATATAAAATATTACCTAGGAAATAAAAAATTGTTTATTTCAAGTGGCTTGTCCCCACCATTGATGAATGAATTCATGTTCTGCAGATTTGAAACACAATGATATATTAAAGTCTCCTGTACAGTGATTCTGGTTGTTGAGCTTGTTCTGGCCCATCCACTTTGCCTATGTATATGGAATTCATACTGTTTTAATTACTGTCACTTTGTCATTTGTTTTTATGTCAGCGCTCTTTTATATTTTCTTTCCATCTAGTGGTAAAGTTTAAAAGCTACTCAGATGGAAGAGGAATGTTTGTATAAAATCTAACTCAGGAAAAAAATTAAAATAATAAACACATTTTTTTAATAATAAAATAAAAATAAACAACATGATATTACTTCCTGCCCAGCTGGTTGGCAAAAACAGAAATAACAATAAAAACAGTGACATGTGTTAAGTGTGAGTGTGATTGTATGAGCGTGTGATTGTGACTGGGTGTGTGACTGTGAGTGGGGTATGTGATTGTGTGGGTGGGTGAGTTTGTGTGTGATTGTGTAAGTGGGCATATGGGTGTGTGACTGTGAGTTTGTATTTGAGTGTGAGTGTGATTATGGGTGTGTGATTGTGTGAGTGGGTGTGTGATTGTGTGAGTGGGTGTGTGTGATTGTAAGTCTGTTTTTTTTCCAATGTGCATGAATGCATGATTGTATATGGATGTGTGTGAGTGTGATTATGAGTGTGTGATTGTATGAGTGGGTGTGTGATTGTGGGTCTGTGTTTTATCCAGTGTGTGTGAGTGCATGATTGTGTATGGATGTGTGTGAGTGTGCTTATGAGTGTGTGAGTGTGTGAGTGTGTGTGTGTGATGGTGGGTCTGTGTTTTTTCAGTGTGAGTGTGATTGTGTATGGATGTGTGTGAGTGTGATTATAAGTGTGTGATTGTGTGTGTGAGTGCATGATTGTGTATAGATGTGGGTGCGTGATTGTGTGAGTGGGTGTGTGTGATGGTGGGTGGGTGTTTTTTCAGTGTGAGTGTGTGATTGTGTATGGATGTGTGTGAGTGGGAATGTGATTGTGTGAGTGGGTGTGTGTGATGATGGGTCTGTGTTTTCTTCAGTGGTGTGTGTGATTGTGTATGGATGTGTGTGAGCGAGTGTGATTATGAGTGTGTGAGTGTGTGTGATGGTGTGAGTGGGTGTGTGTGATGGTGGGTCTGTGTTTTTCTCAGTGCGAGTGTGTGATTGTGTATGGATGTGTGTGAGTGTGTGAGTGGGTGTGTCAGCAGCCCACACCTCAGCTGCAGGCTGGACAGACACCTGCACTGTTGCACATTTGCACAGATGTTACCACTGAGCAGAAGGAGGACTGGGCCACAGACACAGCTGAGCACAGAAGGACACTCACGTGTGGGGCGATCAGAAAGTGTACACACAGCAGTGGAGGCCGCGTGAGTGACGCTCAACGCCGTGGGGAACCACGCGGTGCTCTGTTCAAGTACCCGGGCAGAGCAGCATGAAAACGCAAGGGTCCCATCGGCCCCGCTGAGCACGGCCATCACAGGGGCCGACCGTGGTGGCAGCAGCCGGTGAGAAGGCAAGTGGCCCTGCCAGGTGGGGACGCACCTGGGTCACTGTCATGATGCATGCGACCTATTCCATGGGAACCTACTCTTCTAGGTGCGTGTTCTCTGTCTCAACCCTGCGCTGACCCACCTCTCTCCTTATTTCCGTCTCAAGACGCAAGTCTGTTCCATGACACGCACACGCCCCTGTCTCTGTCTTCTCCCAGCTGCACGCACCCTCCCAAGCAAACCAAGGGCCCGCCCGCCCGCCGGGAACGGACTCACGCCAGCCTCTCCAGCTGGGCCATGGACAGGTAGTAGGCCCCGGAGTCCTCCAGGCAGCCACCTTTGAGCAGGAGCGTCTTCAGGCGGAAGCTTCTTTGGAGATCCCTGGCAAGCCTACGCAAACTTTTAGGGGCCAGCGAGCAGTCTTCCAACCTGGGGGACCACACGAGAACACCCAGGCTCGGTTCCTGGAGGGGGGAAGTGCCTACGCAGCCACCCATGTCTTTCTGGGGACGCTCGGGGACATCTCCGTGCTCCCCAGCTGGGAAACCGACATCAACCTCAGCACAGTCAGAAGTGATGGGTAGAGAAGAGGGTGACCACTTGGGGTGGTCACCGACCGCCCAAGAACCGGCTTGCTTTGGCCCTTGACCTTCGGCTGCAGCACGGTGGGGATAATCAACAATATTATACATGAGGAATTGGCTAAGAGAGAAGCCCTTGTGTTCCCGCCACGTGGAGAAAGGGGTGAGTACGCAAGGTGATGGGTGTGTGAATGAGCTTGAATGTAGTGGCCATGTAACAATGCATATGGACATTCAATAACCATGTTGTGTTCCTACAAAAAGAAGGGAAGGAAGGAAGGAAGGAAGGAGGAAAAAGCCCTGGCCAGGTAGCTCAGTTGATTAGAGCATCATCTTGATACACCAAGGTTGTGGGTTCCATCCCTGGTCAGGGCACATGCAAGAATCAACCCATGAGCCCTGGCTGGTGTGGCTCAGTGGATTGAGCACCAGCCTGCCAACCCAAGGGTTGCCGGTTCGATTCCCAGCCAGGGCACATAACCGGGTTGCAGCCAGGTCTCCAGCCAGGTTCCCAGCTGGAGGCAGGTGAAAGGCAACCATACATGGATGTCTCTCTCCCTGTCTTCCTTCTTCCCTGCCGTTCTCTCTGAAAATAATGAATAAAACCTTTAAAAAAGAATCAACCAATGAATGGGTAAATAAGTGGAAGAACAAATTGATGTCTGTTTCTGTCTCCCTCTCTCCCCCTTTGTCTCTCTCTCTAAAAATCAGTAAATTAAAAAAAAATTTAAAAATAAATTAACATTTTCAATAAAAAGATTAAAAATTAAAAATGGATTCAGAGAAAGACCTACAAGGCCTGTCCCGAAAGTATTGAGCCAATGTCAGTACAATTGAAACAGTTTGCATGTTTGATACTTTCGGGACAGACCTTGTACATTATCTAAAACACGATTGTAGCTTTAAAAAAGAAAAAGATCTTATTATTTTTAGAGAGAGGGGAAAGAAGGGAGGGAGGCAGAGAGGGAGAGAGACATCCATGTATGGTTGCCTTTCACCTGCCTCCAGCTAAGGACCTGGTTGGAGACCTGGCTTGCAACCTGGTTATGTGCCCTGGCTGGGAATCGAACCAGCGACCTTTGAGTTTGCAGGCTGATGCCTTATTCACTGTGCTACCAGCCAGGGCTAAAACACTATTGAATGTCAACTGTAAAGACATTTTACAAGGGTAGAAAAAAAAAACAAGAAAGAAAGAAAGCAAGACTACCTGCAGACTGACCAGGTGACCCCCCACCTGGGGAAAAACCACCTACGTGCCAGGTGATCTCTCAGTCCCAGCCCGAGTCTTACCTCAGACACTGCAGAAAACAGTGCTGGTAGGTCAAGGCCGTGCGGAGAGCTTCAATGGCCTCACCTCGCACCTCTGTGCTTCGTATCTCCAGGTAGTTCAGATGCTGGTTCTCCATCAAAACCAGGATTAAGTCTTCAGTCACCAGGGAGCGATGCATGCGCCTAATACTGGAGAGGTAAGCCGTGTCCGGTTACAGTAGGATATCACCCGCTGGTCAGTTCTTTTTAAGATTTTTTTTTTTATTATTTCGTTATTTTTTAGAAAGAGGGGAAGGGAGAGAGGCAGAGAGGGAGAGAGACATCAGTGTATGGTTGCGTTTCACCTGCCTCCAGCCACAGACCTGACTGGAGACCTGGTTTAGCAACCTGGTTATGTGCCCTGGCTGGGGAATCGAACCTGCGACCTTTGGGTTCACAGGCTGGCGCCTTAACCACTGTGCTACCAGCCAGGGCCTCAGTTATTTTTAAATTGTGTTATTTAGGTATAATCGATATACCCCCAAATGCACGTGGCCTATGTTTATTTAATGCATCCAATGAGATGTGTTTAAAGTAGGCGGGTACCTGTGAAACCATCGCTACCATCCAGGTGGCTTAGTTTTTTTTTTTTTTTTGGTTGTTTGTTTGTTTGTTTTAAGTTTTATTCATCATTTTTAGATGAGAAGGACAGGGAGGGAGGAAGAGAAGGAGAGAAACATCCATGCATGGTTGCCTTTCACCTGCCTCCAGCTACTAACCTGGCTGGAGACCTGGCTTGCAACCTGGTTATGTGCCCTGGCTGGGAATCGAACCAGCGACCTTTGGGTTCACAGGCCGGTGCCTTATCCACTGTGCTACCAGCCAGGGCCTTCTGTGCTCCAATTTTCTATCTCTGATAGATTTTTTGTTTTTCTCTTAGATGAGGTAGAACAACAATATGTTGGGTTCGCAGGCTGGCGCCTTATCCACTGTGCCACCAGCCAGGGCCTAAGATGGCTTAGTTTTTAGCTTCCTCCAGACTCACTGAGATATCAACCTATAACAAAATATCAGTTTAAGGGGTATCATGCCTTCATTTGATACATTTATGTACTGCAATGTGTTGTCCATTGCAGTGTTAGCTAAGACTTCCATCACGCCAGGTAATTACCCTTTATTAGCAAGTTTTGCGTTTACCATACAAATAACCCTACCCCTACCCCTGCTCCTACCCCTCAACCTCTGTTTTCCACAGTAGCTGCCCCAGTCTGCCTTCCTATCAACAGTGCATGAGGGTCTTCTTTTCTCCACATTCTCGCCAGAACGCGCTGCTTGGGGATTTATTGATGGGACGGGTGCGAAATCTCCTTGTGGTTTTAATTGGCATTTGTCTGGTCGTTAGTGACGCTGAGCCTCTCTGTACGCACCGTCGGGCTACTTGTACGTCCTCTTTGGAAAAATCTGCTCACTCCGACGTGGAATCTAAAGAAAAGCAGAACTCGTAGGAAAAAGAGATGGGGTTTGTGGTCGTTAGAGGCGGGGGGCTGGGGGACAGGGCGCAGGGGGGCCACAGATGCCCACTTCCAACCGTGAGGTGAAAGTGTCCTGAGGACGTGGCATGACCCCTGGTGACTCTAGAGAACCCTCCTCTGTGGCGTATTTGGAAGTGGCTCAGAGAGTAGGACCTTCTTGTCACAGAAGCATTTTTTAAAAATCCTCTCCTGAGCCCTGGCTGGTAGCACGGTGGATAAGGCGCCGGCCTGGGAACCCAAAGGTCGCTGGTTCGATTCCCCAGCCAGGGCAACATAACCAGGTTGCAAACCAGGTCTCCAGCCAGGTCTGTAGCTGGAGGCAGGTGAAAGGCAACCATTCATGGATGTTTCTCTCCCTCTCTGCCTCTCTGCCTTCCCCTCTCTCTGAAAAATAATTAATAAAATATTTTTAAAAAGAATAAAATAAATCCTCTCCTGAGGATATGTTTTTCTTAAAAATTGATCCGAGGAAAAGAGAAAGAAGGAAGAAGAACAAGAACAAGAAGGAGAAGAGCAAAAACAAAAACAAGAACAAGTGTAACAGGAACGTTGATCAGGTGCCTTCCCTACGGGTCCGGACCAGGAACCGAACCCGCAACCTTTAGGTGTATGAGATGTTCTCCAACCAACTGAGTCGCCTGGTCAGAGCCAAGTCATTTCTTAAAAAAGATTTCCTTTATTTATTTGTAGAAAGCTGGAAAGGGAGGGAGGAAGAGAGGCAGAGAAAAACACCACGGTGGGAGAGAAATAATCAGTGGCCCCTTGCACCCCCAACTGGAGACCTGGCCGGCAACCACTTCACCTGAGTTTCTGCAGTTTGCAGTGAGGGTGCTTCAGGGCTTGGGAAAGAACCGTCACTGAGCTGGTTTCCATGACACTGTTGGTCAGAGCCAGGGCTTCCAGATGCTCGTGGGTCCTAAACACGGAGCAGAGGTCTTGCCACCAGAGAAAATGCTGATCGTTCCTCTCCGGCCTGTGCGGAAGGGAGACCATGGAAAATGACTAGTCTGTTACGGGGTGAAGGAGGGAAATCAGCTAGGAAGCCCAAGGCTGGTGGCCCCGACCCAGGGTACGATGACAGATCCTTGTGGATGCTGGTGAGACTCCCCCATAATTAAAAATAAGTAAATACGATGCCCAGAAGAGCCATTATAGGATTTTTCGTTTCTTTTTTTTAATTTTTATTAATTTTTAAGAAGATTTTATTATTTTGAGAGAGAGGGGAAGGGAGAGAGACAGAGAGGGAGAGAGACATCCACCTTTCACCTGCCTCCAGCTATGGACCCGGCTGGAGACCTGGCTTGCAACCTGGTTATGTTGCCCTGGCTGGGAATCGAACCAGTGACCTTTGGGTTCGCAGGCCGGCGCCTTATCCACTGAGCCACCAGCCAGGGCTTGCATTTCTCATTTCATTCCAGGAAGATTCCCAGCCTCACGTGAGGACACTGGTATTTTCCCAGGAAAAGTCCCTCCCCTTAACCCCAGGCGCCTGGGACAGGTAGGAAGGTGCCCAGATAAGGCGGACGGGCAAGGGACGGGTCAGCCCACTCACCCCGTGGCAGAAATGGCACAGGGGTGGAGGCTGCTCGCTTTGGCCATGGTCAGGGTGACGGTCAGCTCCACCTCCCGCAGACGGCGACAGTGCTTGAGGCAGAAGGCCGACACCTGCAATTCCTTGCTCCTCCGGATGACCAAGGTCACCTTACGGCAGTCGTGCAGGACCTCGGTTACAAACGCGGGCTCCTGGGTCTCGTACAGGCAGTAGAACAGGTGTGGGACCCCGTGGTGGCCGGTGGGCGGGCCGCATTCCTGCCACAGGGCGGCGGCCCCCTTCAGTACCTCCTTCTTGTTCCCCAGGGACAGCTGGGACCCGAAGGACCGTTCCACGGCCAGGGCGCACGTCTCCTTAAAGAGGCCGAAGAGGAAGAGGGCCATGCGGGCCAGGTGACTCCTCTTGCTCCCCGGGTACGCGACCAGGTCTCTCACTTGCGCACGGTCCAGCGCCTGGAAGTCGGGGATGCTTCCCGGGCAGCGGAGGACGTGCCACAAGGCCGCAAAAAATTCCTGGAAGCTCAGGAGGGCAAAGGCGTAGCGGGGCTCAGCGCTGGCCGCCCTCCGAAGAATATTCGCCTGGAGGAGAGGGGCCAGGGCGGTCGTGTCCAGCGTGGCCCGTGTCAGGTCCCGCTGGCCAAATACCCACTGCCTGCGCCACATCCCGTCCGCGGCCAGGTGGCA
Organism: Noctilio leporinus; assembly: GCA_004026585.1. Lineage (NCBI taxonomy): Eukaryota > Metazoa > Chordata > Mammalia > Chiroptera > Noctilionidae > Noctilio > Noctilio leporinus. Next base: position 63,020 of record PVIW01005081.1, read on the forward strand.
GAGGCCTGCCAGCAGCCCGTGGTGGGGGTCCCCGTCCAGGCTCCCGGCCGGGCTGGGGAACACACTGGACAGGTACCCGGCGAAGAAGGCCGCCGAGTTGGGGAACAAAGAGGCGAGAGGGGCACCTCTGTCCATGTGCCCTTTCAGGTGCGAGCAGACCAGCCAGCAGATGGCGGGCACGTGGCACATGGAGAAGAGGCTGGGGTTTCCCTCCAGGAAACGCAAGGCTGCCTCAGCCTGCCCCCGGCGGCGGAGATGCCTCCTGAGGTACTGGGCTCTCTCAATCTCCGTGAAGCCCTTCAGGGTGACGACAGCGGGACACCTGAGAAAGGACTTCAGGACCCACCAGGAGGACAGCCTCAGCGGGACCAGCAGCGTGGCCTCCGGGAGCATCTTTCTGCGGAGCAGGCTGGCCAGCAGGACCGACGCCGGCAGCTTCCGGCTCCAGTCCTCACTCAGGTCCTCCGGGCGCTCCGGGAGGGTCAGGGTCAGGTCCTCGAAGCCATCCAGGATGAGCAGCAGCTGCTCCGGCTTGGACAGCACCTTGGCCACCAGCGCCGGAGACCACCCTGTCCCCTGGGGCGACAGCACCTCACACAGGCTCTGCTCCTTGTCCTGGGTGACGGCACCGCAGGGAAGGTAGCAAGCCACCCAGAGCTTGTGGCGGTAGAACGTGTTTGCGGCCCACTCCGCCATCACCTTGCGGGCCAGGGTTGTTTTTCCCACCCCGGCGACGCCCGTCAGGACAACCGTCCTGGGCTGTCGACCTTGAGGTCTCCTGGGGAGAAACAGACACGGGAAGACCTTCTGGTGTGCGGGGATGTCTTGGTAGAAGAAGTCCGCGTGGTTGCCCGGCCACGTGGTCTTGCTCCCCGCTGGGGAATACTGAGACATCACATACCGTCGGTAGCTCTGGATTTCATCTAGGTCAGCGGGACGGGGGAAAGACAGGTGACACCATCAGAGTTCATGGTGAGAACTAATCCAGCCTTGGTCCTCTGGCTGGGTAGCTCAACTGGTTAGAGCATCTTCCAGTTGCACCAAGGTTGGGGGTTCGATTCCCGGTCAGGGCACATAACCTAGGTTGCCAGCCGGGTCTCCAGCCAGGTCCGTAGCTGGAGGCAGGTGAAAGGCAACCATGCATGGATGTTCCTCTCCCTTTCTTCCTCCCTCCCAGCCCGTCTCTCTCTAAAAATAATGAAGTTCTAAACCGATATTATTTATTTATTTTTATAGAGAGGGAAAGGAGGAAGAAAGAGCAACGTGTAGTTGCCGCTCACGTGCCCCCAACTGGGGGGCCTGGCCCGCAACCCAGGCCTGTGCCCTGACTGGGAATCGAACCGGTGACCTGCTGATTCACAGGTGGGTACTTAATCCACGAAGCCACACCAGCCAGGGCTCCACGTGTCATGACTTACAGGGGGAAGACCCACGATGCTTATTCTGGCCCAGGTTTCTTGCTAGAGGACCCCTTCCAGCGCTCGGTCCGCCACATGGGGTGGAGGCTGGTCCCACCACTGAGCTACCAAGCCCCACGCGTGAGCTGGTCTCAGCTGACCAGGGCACCTCATGACCTCCTCCATGGACGAGCATATGCCCTCAGTTCGTGCCATGGAGCCTGTTGGGGGGACACTCTTATTTCTGCTGGTGGGGCTCAGGTGGCACCACGTGCTCTTGGAACAGCTGGTGGCAGAGGTAGTCATTGCCGGTGGGGAGGGACCACTCAAGACCAAACCCACGAGAGAAGAGAGGAAGCTAGGACGGGAGAAACGATGTGGCTAGGGTGTCAGCTGCACCCCTACGTCCGCCGGAAGGGGTGGCCGGGCTTCCTAGTTAGGCATGTCTACAGCTACTCTTCGCTCTTACCGTTCCGGTTCACGGGAGAGACACCCGATTCATTCACCGTCCACCTCCCCTGAGGAATGGTGTTGCCCTTCCCAGCCCACAGCTGGAGGATTTGTCATCACAGGGACACGTACCCCATGCTTCTGCCTCCACGCTCCCCTGTGTTCCTCTTGGGCTCAAGTCCTCCGGTTCCAAGTTAGGGAGGATGCCTGGAACAGACCAGGAACAAGGCTGTCCCACCAGAATGGGAAGGTTGACAGATGGGACAGCAACCTGGGTTCTTCGGGGAGAGCCGTGGCCACACCATTCAAGTGCCTCACCGCTGGATTCAGGGGGAAGAAGATGAGCTGGGCTGCATCGTGAAGTCAGGGAGTGAGGAAACAGTGCTAGTTCATGACGGACTGAGGAAGCTATTCAAGACCCTGTAGATTTGTCAGACAACCAAACGCTAGGGGTGAAATTCGGATCCAGGCCCTCACGCATGAATGCCTATGTAGCACACACACACACTTTAATATCTCTGTGGGTGGCTACACCTGCGCATGTATGTGTACAAATCTATGCGCGTATTTAGTTATTTATTTAGATTTTATGTATTAGTTTTAGAGAGAGGGTAAGGGAGAGAGGCAGAGAGGGAGAGAAACATCCATGAATGGTTGCCTTTCACCTGCCTCCAGCTGCAGACCTGGCTGGAGACCTGCCTTGCAACCTGGTTATGTGCCCTGGCTGGGGATTGAACCAGCGACCTTTGGGTTCGCAGGATGGTGCCTTATCCACTGTGCCACCAGCCAGGGCCTTTTTTTCTGGGAGCGGGGGGGTGTCTTTAATTTACTTTCGTTAAATATCATGCTGCTGACCTCGCTGTAGCTGTGCCAACTTCCTTCTGTGTCGTGATTTCACCACAGCAGGTTTTCCCACCATTTTACTGCCACCTGCTCCGTGCCTTTGTCTCCCTGTGCTCATCTTGTATAAGTGGCATCAGGTTCAGTTTTTTAAAAATACGCTACTAGGATGGTTTTTGCCTTTTGGGGCCGGAGTTGCCACCCCCCATCTCCCTCTATTATTTGCTCTCTTGTTCAAGTGGCCAGTACGGGTGGCCAGTACGTCACTGGCTTCTTCCGCCCCCGCCCATATTAGCATCCCAGGCAATCACTCACCCTGCAGTTCCAGCTGCACCCGCAGACACAGCTGCGTCCGATTCATCTTGGCCAAGATGTCATGAGTCACATCCCAAGCTCGCCGTCCAGGGAAGTACTCCACCAAGAGGTGAACCATCTCCCCCCATGTCGCTGTCTTCACCTGGTCCCAGGTGACCTGGACAGGGCCAGGCCTGGGGTTCTCCTCCACTAAAAGTTGCTTGAACCTTTGCAGCTCCTCCTTGCTTAGGTAGAGCAGGTATAACATGACCCCATCGTTGAACGGGGTGGAGTAGGAGGACACCAAGGATGACAGAAGAGGCTGGGAGGAGGTCGTAGTGGTGGTGGAACCAGAATCTGTATTCATACTCATCTTCACTCGAGTCCAGAAAGCTCAGGCACTGCTCAAACACATGACCAATCCGAAGACAGAACAGGTGAGCCCTGCGGAGACATGAAGTTACAAGAACATGAAAACACGACCCAAGCATTTGGGCTCAGTATTGAGACGTGAATCTATTCTAGTCTTCATTTTCTCTCTCTGTGTTTCCTGTTTTTAAATCCTCACCTGAAGATGGGTTGGCTGATTTAGAGAGAGAGAAAGAGAGAGAGACAGACAGACAGACATTGATGTAAAAGAACATTGATCAGTTGCCTCTTGTACCAGTCCTGACTGGGGATCGAACCTGCAACCTTCGGGTATATGGGATGATGCGCCAACCATCTGAAGCCACCTGGTCAGGTCTGTAGTTTTCATTCTCTATGCCTACTTATGAGCAAGGTAAAATCCCTTCATTGGCTAATCACAGATCATCTCTGTTATTTTTTTAAAAAAGATTTTATTCAATATTTTTAGAGAGCAGGGCAGGGAGGGAGGAAGAAAGGGAGAGAAGCATCCGTGTATGGTTGCCTTTCACCTGCTTCCAGCTGGGGACCTGGCTGGAGATCTGGCTTGCAACCTTGTTATGTGCCCTGACTAGGAATCGAACCAGTGACCTTTAGGTTCACAGGCCGCTACCTTATCCACTGAGCCACCAGCCAGAGCTATATCTCTGTCCCTTGCAGGACAGGAGTTTTCTTCTTGGTCAATGGACTAGTCATATCCACCATGGCTTTTCTGAGCTATCTTTAATGATTATGTTTCAATTCTCATCCCCATCATCTGAAAACTTTCTGGGTGCTTTCCTGAGGTCACCCTGCACTGGGCACATGACTCAAAGCTTTATGCCCTTTGAGTCACTGCAATGGTGCTGGGTCATTGCCAGCTTGCTTTGGTGAGAGCCACTTAAGTAAGTAGTCAACCTTCACCTCTGCTCTTGAATGCTGACACTTTTGATGTCTGAGCCAAAAGTAGCCTGTAGGAAGAAAAAAAAAAGAGATCTCAAATAAACCACCTGCCTCTACACCTCAAGAAGAAGAACAAGCCAAGCCCAAATTAGCAGAGGGAAGGGAATAATCAAGATTAGAGCAGAAAGAAATAAAATAGAGACGGGGCAGATCATAGAAAAAAAGATTGATGAAACCAAGAGTTGGCTATTGTTTTTCTTTTTAAGGGCAGGGAGGGAGGAAGAAAGGAAGAGAAGCATCAGTGTAGGTTGCCTTTCACCTGCCTCTCCAGCTGGGGACCTGGCTGGAGACCTGGTTTGCAACCTGGGTATGAGCCCTGAGTGGGAAATTGGTTTTTTGTTTTGTTTTGTTTGTTTGTTTAAAGATGAACAAACTAGACAAACCTTTAGCCAGGCTGACCACGAAAAAGAAAGGGAGGATGCTGATAAAATCAGAAGTGAAAGAGGGGATGTGACCACTGATACCAGAATTACAAAGGGTCTGAGGAGACTATTGTCAACAACTATGCCCCAGGAAATCAAGAGGAAACGGGAAAATTCCTAGAAACGCGCAACCTGCCAAGGCTGAATCGTGACAACATAGGAAAGCTAAAGAGATCATTAACAAGTAAGGAGAAGGAAGCAGTCATCAATAACTCCCCAACAAAGAAGAGCCCACGTTCCTGGTAAATCCTTGGGAGCTGTTTCTCTCCATCTTTGCCAATCCTCGTGATTTTCCATTAAGGAAAAAAAATACAAAAAAAAAAGACCCGGGAGAAAAAGGAGGTTTCCGTGGGGAAAGTGCAGCCAGAACCGTGGTTGGCAGAAACCAGCATGGGGAACCGTGTTTGGTGCCCCAACCCAGAAGCCACGCAGCTGCCACTGGGCCAATCATTTTCTCGGCTGAAAAGGAAAACTTGGTGAGGTTTGAGGACAGGTGGCGTCAAAAACAGCATTTCTGAATCCTGGCTACTTCCTGCTCTACTGTCTCACTGTTCGTCTTGCGTGACTTCAGCTATCTTGATTTTTAAAATCTTATCTGCTACTGGCTCTGAACCCCTGGAGACCTGTGACATCTCTTTCAGGTGTTAGGATTTTTCTAGATCTGATGGTCTCTTTGGCGTCACACTGTGGAGTCTGGAAGAAAGAAAATGGGGTGGGGGAAAGGCATGATTTAGGTCTTCCTTCAGGCACGGAAAGGCTGGGTTACAGATTGGTAAAATAAATTTTATCAATGGAACAGAGCAGCATCCTTTCCAAAGGTGAATTTCTAGCCTTGGCGTTTTTGACCCGACGCAACGGGACTTGGTGAACTCAAGTGTCGTTTATCGTCACTGTCAGCAAGGTTTAAAAAGCAAAGAAATCTGGCCCCGGCTGGTGTGGCTCAGTGGTTTGGCCCCAGCCTGAGAACCCAAGTGTCGCTGGTTCGATTCCCAGCCAGGGCAGGTACCCAGGTTGCAAGCCAGGTCTCCAGCCAGGTGCGCAGCTGGAGGCAGGTGAAAGGCAGCCATACATGGACGTTTCTCCCCCTGTCTTCCTCCCTTCGCCCCCTCTAAAAATAATGAGTAAAATCTTTTAAAATAAAAAAAAAATAAAACCAAGAAAAACCAAGAAACCCGAAACCTCCACTCACCCCTGAAGAAAATTAGGCTTCCCGGCTCCTTCCTGTCAAAAAGACCTAGCAGGCAGAAAGAACAGGCATCGGTGTCCGCCCCGCCCCAGCTCCAATATATTGGCTCAGGAACCCCTTCCCATTGGCTGGAGGTGGGGTCCGCTTTGCATAGATTTGCATAGATTAGCCTACATTTACAGGCTTAGCCCCGGGAGCTCAGAGGGAAGGAGGAGCCACAGGTGCTTCCGATGGAGAAGAAGAGGTTCCGAGGGAGCGATTTCAGCAAACAACCCCAGCAATTGACTGAATGGGTTGTTCACCTGCCCCGTCTCCCCTTCTCGGGGTGCAGTTCTCCCGAGCAAAAACGGGGGCGTCGGGGTCACCAGGACGCAACGGAGGGCCCAAAGCCAGGGCGCGCGTGTGCGCCTTTTCCTAGTAGTTTTTCCTGTTTTGTCGGCCTAGGGGACAGGCAAGCGCCCCGCAGGTTCCCCTGTTCCTTTCCGATTCCTAACTAATGGATTCATTAGGAATCAATAGAAGGAACCTAATCCTGCGCTTCTCATGGAAGCCACGGTTCCGTACTCAGGAATTCAGTGTTGCTGGTGGCTTTCCGGAACCCCGAGTCGTGTGAATAATGAGAACGGGCTGCACTTACAACAGCGGATTCATTCATTGCAGGCTGCATACCATTACTCGTTTCAGGCGTACGGCATGGTGATTAGATATGCATATGCCTTACAGAACGATCGCCCCAGGTACACGGTTATGACAGTATTATTGACTCTTCTCTAGGCTGTACTTGACATCCCGGAGACTGTTTTTATAACTGGCAGTTTGTACGTAACCCCTTCCCCTTTTCCACACATTTTTCGAATTATTTCAAAAAATTGGGCCCTGGCTGGTGTGGCTCAGTAGCTAGAGCTCCAGCCTGTGAACCCAAAGGTCGCTGGTTCGATTCCCCAGTCAGGGGAACCCAGGTTGCAAGCCAGGTCTCCAGCCAGGTCCCCAGCTGGAGGCAGGTGAAAGGCAACCCTACATGAATGCTTCTCTCCCTGTCTTCCTCCCTCCCTGCCCTTCTCTCTGAAAATAATGAATAGAATCTTATAAATAAATAAAAATTGGTCACTTACAGGGGCGATTTTGCCTGTTGAATCTCACAAGGGCTACTGTGATCTTTGCGGATAAGGGAACATGGAGAACCAGGCACCCTAAGAACCGGCTGAAGCGGGTGCCCCAGCCTTCAGCCAAAACTTTAGATGGGAGAGCTCAGGTTTCAACCCCCCCCACACACCCACCCATGCTGGCAAAATGTTTGACACTCCACCCGCCTTTTCCGAAGCTCCCGGGAAGGCTCTGGGAACTGCCAACAGAAACAGACAACCTTGCCTGCTACAAAGGTGACGGAGAAGACTGTTAAAGGAAAAAGCTCTGCTTCTGCTTCAGCTGGCATCCATCCGGAAGTCGACAAGTTCTTTCCCTTCAATCCTCTAGACTCCGAGAGCTTTGACCCAAAGGGCACCAGGTCGCCCAGCTCCCCTTGAATGGAGAGCCTCTCATGATCCGGGTGGTAACACCTCGGCCTCCTTCACCTCTGAAGACGCCCTCACCGCCGTGGGAGTCTGGTTTCTCTGGATGTTGAAATGCCTCCACCTATGTGCTCTGACATCGAGATTTAAGTTTCCTAGTACTTCCTAGTTCGTGGGCATGTAGGAATAGTTTGTGTGAATAAAGCGATGCGTTGGGGAAAAAAATTACAGTTCCTATTTTTGATGTTGTATTAATTTCAGGTGGACAACACAGCGGTTAGACAGTCATACACTTTATGAAGTGATTCCCCCTGATGATTCCAGTCCCCACCTGACACCCTACAGAGTTATTACAATGTTAGTGTCTGGGTTCCCTGGAAACAGTACGGATATTCCTCAAAAATAAAGTATCATAAAATAAAAAGAGAACGATCTTACGACCCCTGCGAGTCCACGTCTGGGTGTTTCTCCGAGGAAATGTGAAACACTAATTTGAAAAGGCTGAGGCATTCTTTCTGATTCTCATACCTTTTGCCAATGGTTTCCTAAGTGCTCATTTAAATGTAAAGTTGCTTAAGGGGTCCCTGGCTCTGGTGGTGCCGTGACCAGCTTGCGTGGCTTCAGGAAAAAAGTTGTCAGTCCAGGATGAAATGGTTTCTTCAGCAGTGACGCTGGAGTTAGGAGGAGACAGGGTCACTCACTGCACGGGGCTGCCTCTGTGATTTTATTGATTTTTTAAAAAGATTGTATTCATTATTTTTAGAGAGAAAGGCAGGGAGGGAGGGAGGAAGAAAGGAAGAGAAACATCCATGTATAGTTGCCTTTCACCTGCCTCCAGCTACGGACCTTACTGGAGACCTGGCTTGCAACCTTGTTATGTGCCCTGGCTGGGAATCGAACCAGGGCTGGTATTGATTTATTTTAAATTTTATTTCTAAGTGGGAGAGAGAGAGAGAGACTTGTTGTTCCTCTTAATTATACACTTATTGGCTGCTTCTTGTACCTGCCCTGACCGGGGATAGAACCTGCAACCTTGGTGTATCAAAACGATGCTCTAAGCAACCGAACTACGCAGCCAGGGCCAATTGTATGTTTCTTTCTCGTTTTTTAATACATAGTTTATTAATTTATTTTTAGAGAGAGGGGAAGGAAGAAGGAAGAAGAGGGAGAAAAAACATCCATGTGCGGGTTGCCTCTTGCGCACCCCCAACTGGAGACCTGGCCCACAATCCAGGCACCACGTGCCCTGACTGGGAATTGAACCAGCGACCCTTTGGTTTGCAGGCCGGCGCTCAATCCCTTGCGCCACACCAGCCGGGGCAATTTTATGTTTAAATGGCAGTTTTCGTTCAATGGTATTATAGTTGCCTCTGACCTTGAAGCCTCCTCCACTCTTCCTTCCTCTCATCTTTGCTGGGATGGAGGACTCGCTCCGTTGACACCAGGATGGTGTGGGTTTGCGTGAGAAAAGCCACCTCTGCCCTGCTCTCTGCTGGTAGCGATGTCTGTCTGGAGGAGGAGGGGTCAGAACTAAGGGCAGCAGTTGGGTCTTGGTGGCCGCTGACCTATCAGGAGTTAGTCTGGACCTCTCCGGAGGGGGCGGGCAGAGAGCCACCAACCAGGCCCCCACAGACACACCTGCTAGGAGGGGGCGGCCACAGGCTGGGGAGGGGGTGCAGTTGACTTCTTCCCCCAGGTGCCCTGCACAAGGGCATCCAGGACCCTGGTACGGCATTCAAAGTCGGATTGGTAAGTGATGTCCCCTTGCTCTTCCGCTCCAAATCTTTCTTAAATCTGGTGCCTCTCCCTTGCGCGGACCTGGCTGGCATTTTCTCTTCTTCTTCCTCTTTTTTTTTTTTTTTTTAAATACAGCTTTATAGATGCACCAGAACAGCACATGGGTAATGCATGCGAGCTGGTGAGCTGCACACAGGTGTTCGTTTACCTGTGGAACCGGGACCACAATCGAGGTAGTTAGTGGACACGTCTATGACCATCAGAGAGGTTTGCGTCTGTGTGTGGGCCAGCGCCTGGGGTAACAACACCTAAGGCGAGAGCCACCCTCTTAACAAAAATTTAAATGTCAATCGTTCTTTTCATCCTCGCTTGAGGACATGGGGGGAGAAAACCTCACCCAAGGATATGCTGATTGCAGAGACAGAGAGAGAGAGAAGATGGTGGAGGCGAGGTCAAGAGAGAGGATATGAAAGAGAGGGAAACATTGATCAATCGCCTCCCCCCGGCCACCCACCTGGGGCTCAAACCTGACCGGGAATCAGACCGGCAGCCTTTCGGTGCCAGAACAGAGGCTTCATTCAACCAACGGAGCCACCAGGCCAGAGGGACACCACAGTTTCGTTGAGGGTAGGCACTTGGCTGTTCAGAAGACCTGTGGAACTCATTTATTCTGCCTAGAGGAAACGGTACATACACCGTGAATCACACACGCAATGAAACGTGAACCCAGCCTTAGCACACGGCATGGTTTTCCTCCTGTGAGGTGCCCGGGGCCGGCAGCCTTCCAAAGGCCGAGACCTGGAACCGGGTGGGTGGGTCCCAGGAGCTGGGGGCAGGGTGAGGGGAAGTTGTGGCTGCGGCGTGTTCTGCATCCGATGCAGGAATTCGCTGCTCTTTAGAAGCTTCCTGCCTCCTGGGCCCGGGAGATGTGCATTCAAAAAACAAACAAAAAAAAGGAAACCTTTCCGCTGAATTTCTCCACGCCAGTGTTTCTCCCTGCAGGGCATCTGCAAGCACCTTTCTTTCCGTTTCCACACCCCGGGCTCGGTCCCACGGACCCTTCACCCATCCCAAGCACGGAATTCTTCTTTGAGTCCCTTCTTGTTCAACTCGGGGTGTCATCCTATGGTATCCTGGGGGGGTCCCTTCTCCTACTCAGTGAGACTTGTTTGTCAGGTGTGGGCCCGGAAGAGGGGAGGAGCCGGGTGGACCAGTTCAAAGCCAAGCAGGCGGCTGGGTCCCAGGGGACCGCAGCTCCAAGGGAAGGGAGAGAGGGATTTCTCAGGGTGCACAGCAGACCCTCGGGGAGGACGGGTCACCCTGCTGGTCAGCCCCAGAATCCAGGGTGTAGGTGTTTGCGAAAGAACAATGTTCCCTGCTTCAGGATGGCCGTCGGGAGACTCATTCATGGTCCTTGCTTTTGGGAAATGATGGAGGGGAGGAAGAGGGGTGAGGGGGGTGTGATTAGCTCTCAACAGGGTGCTATGTCTTAGTCGCTCCTGTTAATGGGGAACCTTGTTTTTTTGCATTTATTTATTTATTTATTTATTTATTTTCAATTTTATTGTTGTATTACATCCATCCCCTTGTTGCTCCCCTCTGTCCCCCTCCCCACCCACCCATTCCCCCCAAAGTCAATCCCACCAGTTGTCCATGTCCATGGTTCCTTTATACTAGGTTCTTGTCTAAGCTGCTCCCCTTCTTTGCCTCTACCTCCTCCCTCCCCCCAACCCCATTCCCCCTGACCACTGAAGGCCTATTCCTTGTATTCATATACTTGGTTCTGTTTTGCTTGTTGTTAGTTTTGCTCATTATTGTCCCATAATGGGTGAGAACCTATGATATTTGTCCTTCACTGACTGGCTTATTTCACGAAGCATAATCCTCTCCAGTTCCATCCATGTTGTTGCAAAGGGTACAAGTTCCTTCTTTCTTTCTGCTATATAGAATTCCATTGTGTAAATATACCAAAGTTTTTGGATCCAATCATCCACCGATGGGCACTGAGGCTGTTTCCAGCACTTGGCTATTGTAAATAGTGCCGCTATGAACATAGGTGTGCATAGGTTCTTCTGAATTGGTGTTTCAGGATTCCAAGTAGTGGAATGGCTGGATCAAAAGGCAGTTCCATTTTCAGTTTTTTTTTTAAGGAAACCCCATACTGTTTTTCCACAGTGGCTGCACCAGCCTGCATTCTAATGGGGAACCTTGTGATCAGGTGCCTGACAGTGACGGTGACTCTGACCCTCTTTGTTTCAGCGCAGATGGTGACTCAGGTCCTGCGTGACTGCAGGCCACAGTGACCACTGGCCGTTCGTGGCTTGTTTAGCAAGGTGACATGGGGTTTCTGGACCTAACACAGTTGACCCTCATCATTCACGGATTCCATGTTTGCACATTCACCTATCTGCTGAAGTGTACTGGTTTCCCCCCAAATGAGGGCCCGGTTGGGTGCTTTCTCCGGGGTCGTTACCCAACATGCATAGAGCAGTGGAAAACTCTAGAGGCCTGACACACGTCCCCTGCTGGGGTTGCCCCCCCTGTTCCATCTCTCCTTCGGGCCAGTGCCCTGGTTTGCGTTCCTGTGCTTGTCTGGGGTGGCCTCCCAGTTTCGGGTCTGGCGGCCCAGGTGGGCAAAGGCTGTGATGGGGTTTGTGGAGAAATCCGGATGTCGGACAGGCTTCCTTCAGGCACGAGGGAGAGCGCAGCCCTGGTCCGGAGTCCAACGTTAGCACCATGACAATGTCCAGGCAATAAGACACCTTTAAACTGAGACTCCTGGGGACACCGGGGGGTTCCCGGTTGGGGGTGCGCAAGAGGCAACCACACATTGACGTTCCTCTCCCTCTCTTTCTCCCTCCCTTCCCTTCTCTCTAAAACTAAAAAAAAAATGAAAATAAACTGGTATACATGACGACACGGGATGGCTGAGGCCTCTTGTGCGCGGCGCCAAGAAGACGCCGGTGTCCCGCTGGGAGACAGGTTCACGGGACCGTGGGGGAGGAGGCGGGGGTCCGGCTTACAGGGGTTTTCACGCTTCCTTTCCCGCAGCTGCTGTTTGCTTGGCCGGGGGTGCAGGTGTCGGGGCTGCTGGGAACCAGGCACGGCGGCAGAATGAGCTTCTCAGGGAGCAGCATGGTGGTGGACAGTGGTCCCTGGGACGTGCTTCTGTCCCACCTGAGGGGCCTGGATCAGTGGCAGCTGGCGGAATTCAAGCTGGGCCTCCAGGCCCCCCAGCGGCTGGCCGGCCGCCCCCAGAAGGTCCCGTGGGCCGATGTGAAGGGTGCGAGCCCCGCTGACCTGCTGTGCCTGCTGAAGGAGCACTTCCCGGGAAGGCAGGGGTGGGACGTAGCCCTGCAGGTCTTTGAGGACATGAACCTGACGTCCGTCTGTGAGGAACTGAGAGCCCAGATGAATGGTGAGCGGGGGTTGGAGGGGTGGGGACACGGGGGTTGGGACACTAGGGGAGGGAAGACCAAGGGGACAGCTACCCTCCTGGGAACAAGGATGCTGCTGTGGGATGTTTATGGGGTGGATCCAAATGGCTCGTCATAGGTGAACAATGCCAGGCTCAGTAAGTACGTCACGGTGCCTGTTAGAGCGTGACATTCGCAATGGGGAAGACAGAAGAAGGTGGGTGTGTGACAGAGGGAGGCTGGAGTTGCATTGATGAGGATCATCAGCCACCCTGAGGCGGGAAGCTCCGAGCCCGGACTGGGAGGGAGAGAGCCAAGTGGACACCGGATGGGGCATGAGGCTGGACCCCAAGTCCCGGAGGTAGGGACACGTTCAACGTGTGCTGTGGACTTTGCAAAGCGGCTGGTTTCCAAAGTGGTTGGGTCGGTGGAGCCCCTCCACTTGTCAGAGCCCGGAACTTGTCAGCGACATAGCTGGTCCTCCCAGAGCACGTGTCACCCCGACTCACGCCAGCCTGGGTACCTCAGGTCTCATCACCCCTGTATCTTTCAGAGGTGACGCAGGCGCCCCAAGACCCAAGGCAAGAAGAGCCAGAGGTCCCAGAAAACCAGCCAGGTGAGCCCCCTATTGTACAATGACTGCATTTGCCATTTTTTCTGAAGCTTTATTCCATTGATGGTCGATTCCACGTCTGTCCATCCGTTTCCACACTGCCTTGGGGAACTCATGCTCTAATAACTTACTGAGAAAGGTCAATAGGAGAGAGGATTTTTGAGAACTTGCCTTATTGAACATTTCTCTAGTGCGCCCCCTTTTTTTTTTTTTTTTAATATATTTTATTTAATTATTTTTAGAAAGAGGGGAAGGGAGAGAGGCAGAGAGGGAGAGAATCAATGTATGATTGCGGTTCACCTGCCTCCAGCCACAGACCTGACTGGAGACCTGGTTTGCATCCTGGTTATGTGTCCTGGCTGGGGAATCGAACCTGCAACCTTTGGGTTCACAGGCCAGCACCTTAACCATTGTGCTACCAGCCAGGGTTCTAGTGCGCCCTTTGATGAATAATTTAGGTCAACTTCCAACCCCTGTTTCTGGTGGCCAATGTCCTTCCAGGGCCTTGTGGTGATAAATTTGATGCCACTTTGACTTTTGTTTACCTGGTATGGAACCTGCCTTCTTCACTATGGTAGCTTTTGGGGTCCTCACCATGTGTTCTGAAATGTCATGGATGACTAGATGTTGGGCCTGACCCTCAGGCGAGACCTTAAGTTCATTTATTATTTTTTTTTAAATTGATTTTAGAGAGAGAGGAAGAGGGAGAAAGCAAGAGAGATGAATTTGTTGTTCCACTTATTTATGCATTCACTGGTTGAGGCCTGTACATGCCCTGACCGGGAATCGAACTGGCAACCTTGACATATCCAGACAACACTCTAACCAACTGAGCTCCATGGCCAGGGCTGAACCGTTAAATTTAAATTTTAAAATATGTGTCCTCCTGTTCTTAAATATTCTTGTTTTGTAGTTACCATTAAAAAAATATTTTAGGCCCTGGCTGGTAGCACAGTGGATAAGGCGCCGGCCTGCAAACCCAAAGGTCGCTGGTTCGATTCCCAGCCAGGGCACATCACCAGGTTGCAAGCCAGGTCTCCAGCCAGGTCTGTTGCTGGAGGCAGGTGGAAGGCAACCATACATGGATATCTCTCTCCCTCTCTGCCTCTCTCCCTTCCCCTCTCTCTAATAATAATGAATAAAATCTTTAAAAATAATAATAATAATAATAAAATATTTTATTTATTATTTTCAGAGAGAAGGGCAGGGAGGGAGGAAGAAAGGGAGAGAAACATCCAAGTATGGCTGCCTTTCACCTGCCTACAGCTACGGACCTGGCTAGAGACCTGGCTTGCAACCTGGTTATGTGCCCTGGCTGGGAATCGAACCAGCGACCTTTGGGTTTGCAGGCCGGTGCCTATCCACTGAATCACCAGCCAGGGCACCATTTAAAATTTTTTATGGTTATAAAACATAAAATCTGAGCCCTGGCTGGTGTGGCTCAGTGATTGGCACCAGCCTGTGAACCCAAGGGTTGCTGGTTCGATTCCCAGCCAGGGCACATAACCCGGTTGCAAGCCAGGTCTCCAGCCAGGTCCGTAGCTGGAGGCAGGTGAAAGGCAACCATACATGGATGTTTCTCTCCCTTTCTTCCTCCCTCCCTGCCCTTCTCTCTGAAAATAATGAATAAAATCTTTAAAAAAAAAACAAAACATAAAATCTTGTGAAAGTCTGTCATTATTTCTTTTTAAAAAAATATTCTTGTTATTTCTTTGACAGTGATTCTCCTCTGTTTTTCATTTTTATTGTATTTTTTTACATTATCTTTTAGTCCCCTTGCCCCTCTCTTCCCCCAGGAATCACCGCCCTGTTATCTGTTCTGTTTTTCTGAAACTAATCAGGCGTCTCTTTGCATCACCCCGGGTTTTCTCCGGGTGTATGGCACGAAACTAACTGTTGCTCCCCTTCACCACTGCCCACCTCAAAGTGCCTCATGCTGAAATGTCTTCTGAGTGTGGCTCTTTCCCGGCTCCCCTCCGTCCTTTAGTCCACACAGGGCTGTGCCGAGGGAGGATGAAGGCTAAAGTCCTGGCCATGTGGAGCCACATCCCTGTGCCGGAAGACCACATCTACCTGCGCAATGTCGCAGAACAGGAGCATGAGGAGCTGCAGCGTCTCCTGTGCCCCAAGAAGACCGGAGCCCAGCCCGGGACCATCGTCTTGCACGGCGGGGCGGGTGTCGGGAAGACCACCCTGGCCACCAAGGTCCTGATGCACTGGGCAGAGGGCCTCCTCTTCCCGCACCGCTTCTCCTATGTTTCCTACATCAGCTGCCATCGAGTCCGGGAGATGGGGGACACCACCTTCATTGGCCTGCTCTCCGGGGACTCCCCCGACTCTCAGGTCCCCGTTGAGTACCTCATGCGGCACCCGGAGAAGCTCTTGGTGGTCATCGATGGCTTCGAGGAGATGACCGTGCCCTCCGACGTGGACGACCGCCTGGCACGTCCAGACTGGTCCCGGCAGCTCCCGGCGGCCCGGATCCTCCTGCATGTGCTGAAGAAGGAACTGGTTCCCGCCGCGACCTTGCTGATCACGACCCGGGACCAGGACAGCGAAGACCTTAGAAAACGGCTGCTGAACCCGTGGTTTGTACGCATCCCGGGCTTCACGGAGGGAGACCAGGAGGAGTATTTCTTCCGATACTTTGGGGACCGGGCCCCAGCCGGGAAAGCCTTGCGGTGGGTAAGAACGCACGAGACGCTAGCCCGGGCCTGCTGCGCCCCTCTCCTGTGCTGGGCCGTGTGCTCCTGCCTGAAGCGGCAGATGGCAAGACGCCCCCCTGCCCAGCTGGGCACCCAGACCACCACGGGTCTGTACGCCCGGTTCTTCTCCGGCGTGTTGGAAACGGCCGAGGTGAGCTGGTCGCCCAGCTGGCCGGGGCAGTGGCGAGCCCTGTGCTCCCTGGCCGCCGCCGGCCTGTGGTCTGCCAACGCCACGTTCGCCAAAGGGGACATGCCACCTGGGGGCCTGCGGGCGCCGCTGGGCGACGGTCTCTTCAGGCTGAACATCCTACGAAAGGCCGGCGACTGCGAGGACTGTGTCACCTTCACGCACCCAAGCTTCCAGGTGTTCCTGGGGGCCATGTTCTACGTGCTGAGGGGACCAGAGGGAGCCACCGGGGGTCTCCCGAAGCACCGAGAGATGCGGGTGCTCCTGGACAGCGCCTTCACCGACGCCAACTCCTACTGGCACCCGCTGGTGCTTTTCCTCTTCGGCCTCTTGAACCGAGACCTGGCGGGAGAAGTGGAAGATGCGCTGCGCTGTGAGCTGTGCCCCAGGACCGCCGAGGAATTACTGAGATGGGCAGGAGGGCTGTCCACCTGGGACGCGGCCTCCTGCGGGTTCGCGGTCCTGCCGTTGCTTCGGTGCCTGTACGAGACGCAGGAGGAGGCCTGGCTCCAGGGGATGCTGGGCCACCTTCGTCAAGCGGACCTGGATCTGGGGGAACCCCAGCTCCGGGCTGCTGCTTTCTGTCTAAAGCACTGTCGGAGGCTGAGGAAGCTGAGGCTCTCTGTCAGCTGTCACGTCTCTCAAACGGAGGCACCTGTCAGCCGGGCCACACCCAGGTGAGTAGCGCACCCTCATTTCTTTCCTGATGTCCTCTCGCCTCTGCCCCGAGTTCTCCCTGAAAAAGGGGGGACCCTTGGTTGTGGCTGTGTTATCAGTGGTTACAGTGGATCAGACAGCGTCCATTTGCTTCATCCCAGGAGAAGATATTCCTCTGGGTATCATGTTGGGGTCCATGGCTCCTTTCTTTCTTTCTTTCTTTCTTTTTTACAAAAGATTTTTGTGGATAAGGTGCCAGCCTGTGAACCCAAAGGTCGCAGGTTCGATTCCCCAGTCAGGGCACATAACTAGGTTGCAAGCCAGGTCTCCAGCCAGGTCCATAGCTGGAGGCAGGTGAAAGCCAACCATACATGGATGTCTCTCTCCCTCTCTGCCTCTCTCCCTTCCCCTCTCTCTAACAATAATAAATAAAATCTTAAAAAAAAAAAAAAAAGATTTTTGTTCATTATTTTTAAAGAGAGAAGGAAAAGGAGAGAGACATCAGTGTATGGTTGCCTGTCTCTACGATGCAGCTTCTTCCTTTTATTCCTCTGTGGTTTTTAACCCTGTCCATGTATCAGAATGAATTGGGATGTTAAGCATAGGAAGCACAGGCATGTACATTTACACACATACACACACACGCACACATGCAGAGTTGGAAGCCACGATTCTAATCAACGCTACAATTGACCTGTATATCTTTCAGGTACTTTAGGAATATATTGTTGTTCTGCCTCATCTAAGAGAAAAACAAAAAATCTATCACCTTTCAGAGATAGAAAATTGGAGCACAGAAGGCCCTGGCTGGTGGCACAGTGGATAAGGCACCGGCCTGTGAACCCAAAGGTCGCTGGTTCAATTCCCAGCCAGGGCACAGAACCAGGTTGCAAGCCAGGTCTCCAGCCAGGTCTGTAGCTGGAGGCAGGTGAAAGGCAGCCCTACATTGTGATGTTTCTCTCCCTCTCTGCCTCTCTCCCTTCCCCTCCCTCTAAAAATAATAAGTAAAATCTTTTTAAAAAGAAAGAAAATTGGAGCACAGAGCTGTGAAGTCATCCGGGCTCCGTTTCACTAGATTTTAAGGATTAAACCTTCGGTCCAGCTCACCTTGCGTAAAGTAGCTGCTTTCTTCCAACAAGAAGTGTTGAGAATTTCGGGAATTCACGCCTGTGGTACTTTGAGAATGATGTTTTGGGGTCACACAAGACCCCCAAGCGCGTACCCAGAACACGAACAAATCCGCGCACCACTTGTTAGCATCATTCCACCTTGCCTCCTGTCAACCACATTCTGGGTGTCGGGTGAGGGTCATTCACCCATCAGCCTTCTCTCTCCTGAAGGGCGAGGCGTGTTAATTCCAAGATGCACCAGTGGCAGGACGTCTGCTCCGTGTTCCACAACGGACACTTGAAGGAGCTGGACCTGAGTAACAGCAAGCTGAGCGCCGCATCCATGAAAACGCTCTGCTACCAACTGAGAAACCCAAGGTGCCAACTCCAAAAACTGACGTAAGTGGGGCACCCTCCCAGCTAGACGCGTGCCGTAGCGGGGCAGCCCCACTGGTGAAATTCCTGCGGTACGTGTCTATTTGCCAGAAGCGAAAGGTAAGGGCGGAGGAGAATAAAATGAAAATGCTTGTATTAGTGAAGCTTCTACTTAAGGTAGGTGGAAATTTTAAAAAGAAAAAGAAAAAAAATGGGAATAGCCCTGGCTGATGTGGCTCAGTGGATTGCGCGCTGGCCTGAGAACCAAAGGGTCACAGGTTCGAATCCCAGGCAGGGCACAGGCCTGGGTTGCGGGCCAGGTTCCCAGCTGGGAGAGCACCAGAGCCCACCACACATTGAGGTTTCTCTTCCTCTCTTCACCCAGTTAGTCATGGGGACCTTGTCATTGAAGCAGAAGCGTAGCTTGGAGCGTACTGATCTCCTGGTATGATAGGAATAGAAGCTACAGGATGCCCAGACTGGGAATCGAACCCGCGACCCTTGGGTTCACAGGCTGGCGCCCAATCCATGGAGCCTCACCGGCCAGGGCTCCGTTGGTGTGTTTTTATGGTGGAAAGGCAAGACGGGGAAGCAGCCTCCCCAACCCCCCCACCAATGAGTGGCCGCATGGTCTCCCTCCCGCAGGTGTAGGTCGGTAACGCCCGTCAGGGTGCTGAAGGAACTCGTCCTGGTCCTTTATGGTAACAGCCGGCTGACCCACCTGAACTTGAGCTCTAACAACCTGGGCGGTGCCGTGTCGACGATGATTTTTCAAACCTTGAGGCACTCCGCCTGCAACCTCCAGTACCTGTGGTAAGTCCTGGGTTGCCCGGATGGGTCCCCAGGCCCAACCCCGGGCGCGACGGAGGATCCGCGGGAGGACAGGAGGCCGCGGGACAGCACATGCACGCAGGGGAAGAGGGGCAGAGGGACAAGGGGACACGGGTGCAGAGCTGGGATTCTCAGATGTTCGCATAGATCTGAGTCCTCCGGGCGGGGCGGGAGGTGTTAAAGCACAATGCGGGAACCCACCCTCCGAGATTTAGCGGGTGTACCCCTCTGAGAAGATGCCGGACGGGGGACCCTACTTTGAGTAGTGCTGACTTGGGGGCCACCCTGCCCCCAGCAGGATCAGGACCGGGGAGAAGTCAGCTTTCCTTCCTGCAGCAAGCGGCCTCTCCACGAAGACCACTCTATCTTGGGGGTCCCCCCCGCCCACCTCTAGGTTGGAATCATGTGGCCTCACCCCCACGGCTTGTCACCGTCTGTGTCTGGAACTCAGCAAGAACGCCAGCCTGCGCTTCCTCAGCCTGGCGGGCAATGATCTCTCTGATGTCAGAAGGAAAACCCCGCAGAAGCCCTTCGAGGCATCCCAGGGGACCCTGAAGGAGCTCTCGTGAGTTCTCTCGGCTTTCTGGGAAGAGCTTCTTTGCAGGGTTGAGTGGCAAGGGGGGGATATGTCTTGGGGAGCCTTGGGGGGGCACCCCCTGTGGTATGGCTGTGGACACAGTTCTCATCATCTTTATTCTTCCCCATGTTTCTCCTTCGGGCTCCGTCTTGGCCCACTGGGAGGCTTCCGGTCAGCTGCCCCTGAACACAGTGGGGTTTTTGATGTTGTTGTTGTTTTTTAATATTTTACTTATTGGGCCCTGGCTGGTAGCACGGTGGATAAGGCGCCGGCCTGTGAACCCAAAGGTCGCAGGTTCGATTCCCCAGCCAGGGCAACATAACCAGGTTGCAAGCCAGGTCTCCAGCCAGGTTCGTAGCTGGAGGCAGGTGAAAGGCAACCATACGTGGATGTCTCTCTCCCTCTCTGCCTCTCTCCCTTCCCCTTTCTCTGAAAAATAATAAATAAAATCTTTAAAATATATATATATATATTACTTATTTATTTATAAAATGAGGGGAAGGGAGGGAGAAAGAGAGGGAGAGAAACATCCATGTGTGGTTGCCTCTCACACGCCCTCAACAGGGCACCTGGCCTGCAATCCAGGCATGAGCCTTGACTGGGAATCGAACCGGTGACCCTTGGGTTCGCAGGCCGGTGCTCGGTCCTGAGCCCCACCAGCCAGGGGGACTTTTGTTCTGGATCCGAGTTCATCTCCCCATGCAGTTTGGGCCCCGGGTGTGTGGTGCAAAGGGACCCAGGGCATCGCTGAGGCTCCCTTGACCCCCACCCCTCCCTTCCACAGCCTGGAGAAATGCAACCTGTCCGCCACCAGCGTGGAGGCCCTGGCCTCCGTTCTCACCAGCCCGCAGAGGACAACGCGGCTGTGCCTGGCCTTCAATCCGCTGCAGGACCACGGGGTGCGGCAGCTGTGCGCCTCCCTCCGTCAGCCGGGCTGCGCCTTGGAGAGACTGGTGTAAGTCAGTCCTGTGGGCTCCGTTTCCGAAGGCGGGATGGGCGTGAGGGGCGGCACCATGAAGAACAAGGGCTCCTTCCCTGGGACCCGTGGACGGCGTGGAAAACTCACAGGCACCAGGGAAGTACCCCACCGCGGCGGGGCGGTGACTCCAAACGTGTCAGATCTCTCTCTCCGGGGGTTCCCCTCAGGAAGTCCCCTTTCGCGAGGACCTCGGGGAATTTGCATTATTCTTGTCCACCGGGATGGGGGCTCCTGTCTGCGGACACGGGGCGGGCACTGGAGTTCAGGTGAGGGTAACGCAGCAAGCGTCCTGCCTGCGTGGGGAACAAAACAATCAGGATAAGGAGAGAAACAGAGAGAGTACGCAAAGCGGGGTGGGGTCGGGTGCCCCGAGGGGGGGGGGGTGTTTCCTTACCAGCCTTTTTGAGGAGGTGATGTTGGAGCGGAGACTTGGAGGAAGGGAGGGAAGGAAGGAAGGAAGCCTTTGGGGAAGGCCCCACGTGTGCCCGTGGGGAGGGAGGAGTGGATCACGTGTGAAGGTGAAGTTAGAGGCAGGATGGTGCGGGTGACGTGCCCAGGCAGCGAAGGGGGCTGTTCCGTTTGGGGCAAGAGGAAGAAGCCTCCAAGGAGGGGAAGTTGGGCAGACCCGACTGGGGGGCCAAGGTGGGTGCCCAAAGCTTGTGAAAAGGGAGGTGCAGCGGTGCCGTGGTGGGGTTTCAGGGCGATGCTGGAAGGTACTTAGAGCCGGTGCGACTTAGGGGTGCATTTGAGGTGGTTTTGGGGAGTCCTGGCAGGTGCGGCTCTGTGAATTGAGCGCCGGCCTGCGGACCCAGGGGACCGGTTGGATTCCCAGGCAGGGCCCCTGCCGGGGTTGGGGACCAGGGCCACAGCGCAGTGAACCCGGAGGCAGGCAGGCGGCCCGAGCGGGGGTCCTCGGGGTGGGCTGCGTTCCTCAGCTGCTGCCTCCCCACCCATAGGCTCTGTTTCTGCCAGCTGGGCCCGCCCAGTGGCAGGTACCTGTCCGACGCGCTCCTGCGGAACAAGAGTCTGACTCACCTGAACCTGAGGAAGAACCAGCTGGGCGACGAGGGGGTGAGGCTTCTGTGCGAGGCGCTGCGCCAGCCCGGCTGCGTCCTGCAGAGCCTGGAGTGAGTGTCCCGCCGCCCCGGGGCATCCGCGGGCGGCCCCGCGCCTGTGCGGGCGTCCAGGTCCTGGGTGTCGGTCTGTCCCGGGTGCCACGCGACTCTGGGCACAGGGGAGCGTCAGGTTCGGCAGGAGGTGAGGGTTATGCGTTGGGGGGACTCTGTGTGGAAAATGGGGTGACCGTTCTGTACACTCACGTGAGTGTCCTCCACTCACGTCACCACCAGCCAGGGGTCTTCCTGTACCATGTTCCCAAATCTCTTGGTGTTCTTCAGTTTATTTTTTTTTTTTTTAAAGATTTTATTCATTATTTTTAGAGGGAAGGGCAGGGAAGGAGGAAGAGAGGGAGAGAAACATCCGTAAATGGTTGCCTTTCCCCTGCCTCCAGCTACGGGCCTGGCTTGCAACCTGGTTACGTGCCCCGGCTGGGAATCGAACCGGCGACTCTTGGGTTTGCAGGCTGGTGTTCAATCCATTGAGCCACACCAGCCGGGGCCTCGCTGTATCTCTGCCTCTTCTCTCTCCTTTCTACTCTCCATCTGTGTCTTCCCTCTTCATCTGTCCCCTCCCCCCTGTTTCCCTCTCTTCTCCCTCCTCTCATTCCCTCTCCGAATATGTACCTGGACGGTCCGTCTTGAACTCATTTTGGTTCGATAACTCGCTCTCTTTCGATGCGTGTGTTTCAGCTCAAATGTTGAGTACAGAGGCTGAACCACGTCTGTGTCAGAGCCGTTCCAGGGGCCTCTCTTCCCTTTCCTCTTTCTTTCCTCCATCAACGTCTGCCTGGCTGTCTCTCCCTCTCTCCCTCCTGCTTCCTCTCCCTGACACCCACGTGTGCGCGTGCGGGGACGCAGGACCAGCGTCCAGGCCGGGGTGGGAAGTCACCTCGGACGTCTCTCTTCCTTTGGGAAGAAGGTGAGGGCTGGCTGCAGCCCGTAGAGACCGCGGTTTCAGGGTGATTTCCCCATTTTACACGTCCACCTGCCAGTGTGTCCGATTGCTCCTTCGCGGCCGAGGGCTGTCGGGAGCTGGCGGCCGCCCTGTCCCGCAACCGCTCCCTGACGGCGCTGGACATCGGGAGAAACCGTGTGCAGGACGCCGGAGGGAGGCGACTGTGCGAGGCTCTGAAACGCTCCGGCTGTGCCCTGAGCACCCTCGGGTGAGCCAGGGCTGCTCTCCAGGAATCCCCCCTTGCTCTGGGGTCTGGGGGGTGCGGATACTCTCTGGTCACGGTTGGGGGTGGGGGTACAGGGTGAGACATAGGAAGAACAAGATTCTCCTTTTAAAAATATCTACTTGTAAATTGTCTTTCTTTCCATCCGTACATTTTGGGTAGAAAGGAGGTGCTGGGGGAAGGGACAGGCCCCTGCCCTGTGGATCTTCGCTCTCCAATGGGAAGACAAACATTTTTTTTATTGATTTTTATTGGTTTATTGATTGAGAGCTAGGGGAAGGGCAGACAGAGAGAGAGAGAAAGAAATAGATGGGGGTTGGGGGAAGGGACAGGGAGAGGGGAAGAAGCATCAACGTGTGGCTGCCTCTCACACGCCCCCAACTGGGGACCTGGCCTGCAACCCAGCCACGTGCCCTGACTGGGAATCGAACCTGTGACCCTTTGGTTCGCAGGCCAGTGCTCAAACCACTGAGCCCCACCAGCCGGGACCTGGAGGATGCTCATGAACATTTCCTTCCCACCCGCCTTAGGTTGGAGAAATGCAGCCTGACTTCCGCTTGCTGCCGGCCTCTCTCCTCACTCCTCAGAAGCCGCAGAAGTCCGGTGAACCTGAACCTCATAGGAAATGACCTGGGGCCCGTGGGCATCAGCACGCTGTGGACATCCTTGAAAAAGTCAACGTGCAAACTCCAGAAGCTCGGGTAAGCCCCGCTGCCTCGCACAGCGCACGCGGGGAGGCGGGATGGGTTGGCTGACATCTAATGCAGCCATCTGGTTGCCCCTGGATTCGGTGTCCTAGGGCAGTGCTGGCCAACGGAGCATGTAGGAATGGGAATGGCGTGTAGCCATACCTGGCTGGGTGGCTTGGTGGGTTGAGCATCATCCTGCGCACCAAAAGGTTGCAGGTTCGGTTCCTGGTCAGGACACGTACCTGGGTGGCAGGTTCCACATGTATGGCAGGTTGACCGGAGGCAACCATTCGATGTCTCTCCCTCTCTTTCCCTCCCTCCCTCCCTCTCTAAAATCAACAAACATATCCTTGGGAGAGGATTCCAAAGAAACACAATCAACCCTCTCTTTCCACCCTCTCCCCTGTTTTGGTTCGTTTTTCCAGGCTGGAAAAAGACCTGCGCGACTTAGTCACAGAGAAGTTGAAGGACGTGTGCGACAAGGGATGTTCTCTGAGGGTCCTGTGTCAGTGGGATTCGAATGACCCTGACGACAAGTGGTGGTGGTGACCCAAGGACAGGAAGCCACCACCCTCCCTTAGGACAGGGATGTTCAACTCAACGGTCAGCGGGGGTCACCTCAGCCTGGCGGTTGCCTTCAAAGAGCTGAATGTCCCTTTAGGACTGGGTGAAGTAACTACCCCTGAACAGTTCAGTGAGCCGGGTAGAAACCAGGCGCCGGGCAGAAACCAGGCGCCGGGCGTAGGTGTCGGACTGTATAAAACAAGGTGGAGGGCCGGATTCAGACCGAAGGCCTTGTGTTTGGCACCTGTGCCTTAGGAGGTTCTGGGAGCATAACCCCCAGGAGGTCCTCATCTGTCAGGTGGGACAAATGGGCTGTCACCTCCTGGGTCTTCCCAGGGCTGTCACCTCCTGGGTCTTCCCACAGCGTCATAGGTAGCAATTACCACATACCCTGTCTCCAGAATCCTTGTCTAAGGCTACGTTGGGCCCCAAGACCCTATGTTGGCATCAAGTGTTTTTCGTCTTTCTAGATGTAACGTTTTCCATTCTTGGGTGTGTGGCAACGATTCAGTAAAGCAAAAGACATGGACAGACCTTGAAGAAAACGGAAGCGTCATTTCTTGTGGACGGAGAGGTGGTCGTAGGTGCAGTTATAATTCCATAGTTATTATACTAATTAAATACGCCAGAGGGGTCTTCAGAATGACTAGTTTTTTCTCTTTTTTTTTTTTTTTTAAAGATTTTATTTATTTATTCAGTTTTAGAGAGGGGAAAGGAGAAAGAGAGGGAAAGAAACATCAACGTGTGGTTGCCTCTCACCCCCAACTGGGGACCTGGCTCACAACCCAAGTAGGTGCCCTGACTGGGAATCGAACCAGTGACCCTTTGTTTTGCAGGCTGGTGTTCAATCCACTGAGCCACACCAGCCAGGGCCAGAATGACTCTTAATATGCAGATACACCCAACTGTGACTTTCACTTCTACCTTGAGAGCTCAGTGGCTATGTGCTAGCTAAGATCTATTTCACCCACTTGAAAATACGAAGGAGTGTATATCCCACACAGAACACATGGAATCCCCAATGCCACGCACGGGATGGTATGTGAGGAACTGGAGTTTATTAAATTATCATTTCCTTCCCTTGCCTTACACCAAGATTCTTTCTTGGGCCCTTGACTCAATAAACCAACGTTATCAGGTGTTGTTTTGAAGCACCGTTGGATATTCATTTATTTTGCATTTCCTAGCTTATGAAACATCTTTGTGGTATGTGTCACTTAACCTCTGCAGGTAATTAACTACGTTAAAGATTCAGAACCCGGGGCTCGTGCAGGTTTGCAAGGTTGTACATGGTAGTGCTGTGTATGACGTCCGTTACCAGAAACCACCTGAGTCCAGGTCCTCAGTTAGGGGCACACGAGAGGCAACCACACATTGATGCACCTCCCTCTTTTTCTTCCTCCCCTCCCTCTCTCTAAAAAATAAATAAAATCTTAAAAAAAAAAAAAAGGGAAAGGAAAAGAAACCCCCTGAACACCTATCAAAGATGGAATAGACAATTCCAACGAAACACTTATATCTACCCTGCCATTCTGTGTGTCAGGTCAGAAAATAAGGTTTTGACAGAGGGATGGATATAGATAAGTATATGTCTTAAGGTACAAAACTTTATTGAGGGGCCTAAAGTATCACTGGAAGACTGGAGGGGACATTGGTCTGGAAGGTCTCTGGGGCCTGCCCAAATCCACCAGGCAAGTAAAAACCATAGATAAAACGCGTCTAAATGGGTACCTAGAAAGATCCGTAACTCGTAGCTCCTGGGCACGGAGGAGGTAACAAGTCAGGGCTCCAACATGTTCCCTTCAAAGCTGCTCTCCCATCAAAAAGTCCAGCCCGTGTCCGGTCACTCATCCACGATGACCAAGGAGGGATTCTTCTCTTGCACGGCTGTCAGAAGCTTCTGAGTTTCCTCATCAAATTCAGCTTTTTTCAGCCTGGAATACAGTAAAGGGGCTCTATTTAAATTCACGCCTCTCTCTTTTTAAAATTTATAGTGGTATTACGTTTGTCCCATTGCTCCCCCCTGCCCCACCCACCCCTCCTTCTCCCAAAGTCAATCCCACATGCTGTCCATGTCCGTGGGTCATTTATACTAGTTTCTTGACTAAACTCTTTCCCTTGGTTGCCTCGTTCTCCTCCTCCCTCCTCGCGTCTGCACACTGTCCGTCTGTTCCTTGTTTCCATGTCTCTGGTTCCATTTTGCTTGTTTGGTCTGTCCATTCGTGTCCTGTCATGGGTGAGATCATATGGTATTTGTCCTTCACTGCCTGGCTTATTTCACTGAGCGTAATACTTTCCAGTTCCATCCATGTTGTCGCAAAGGGTCATGCCTCTTATTTCTTCCTCTCGGTACCTCATCCTTCTTCCTTTCCTCCTGGGCACACCTGGGAGGACCCAGCAGGGCCTCCAAGAGAGAAGCCAGACGGTGGTGTGCACACGGATATGGGACCCTTGGTGGTCACGCAGAAGCTCTGGTTGGTGGTACCATGTGTTTCTGTGGTGTGAATTCCCCCACTGGGGCCAGTATCAAGCTGCCAAGTTGGTGTCACTCAACACTGGGGAGAGCTCTTCACACACTGGGTTCTCCTGGCCAGAAGGGCAGGTCTCAAAACACGTCCAGGGATAGATAGAAAGTCCCGATGCCACCTCACCTCTGGGGTTTGGGACAGGAGCTCAGGAGCAAGACTGAGCTATTTTTTATTTTTAGAAACATAAAATAATAATTCTGCTTCACCCTGGCTGGTGTGGGTCAGTGGGTTGAGTGCCAGTCGATGAACTGAAAGGCCACCAGTTCGATTCCCAGTCAAAGTACAGGCCTGAGTTGCAGGCCTGGTCCCTGGTTGGGGGTGCACAAGAGGCAACCGCATGTTGATGTTTCCCTCTCTTCCTCCCTCCCTTCCCCTCTCTCTACAAATAAATAAAATCTTTTTTAAAATCTCACCTCTAAGTATTTACATAGTGCACAACATCAAAAAAATGTTCATTCCAATATATATTTACTATAAATAAAATGTAGTCAATGTAATTATAATTTATGTTTATAACCACATGTATTTAAATATATAACACATATAATTTACGTATGTAGCTATGGATGATCCTTAATAGTACACATGATAATAACATGTATTATAATTACTATACTTGTAATTTGCACTCTAGTGGAATAATTTGCATGGTAATTATATGCATTACAATTCCTCTCGTTAAAAGGATAACGTGTATCGCAATTCCTATCATAATTTGCGCTATAATTATATTGTAGTTTGTGGTGGAGGCGTAATTTGTATGATCCCATTACCGGTCACCAGTCACTGCCACTGCGCCCCATAAGGGATTTAACCCTTTCACTCTGCAACAACCTGGGACCCTCTTTGGCACGTGAAATGCAACGAGACAGGCCAGTGAGGCTCCCCCGGGGGTGGGGCCCGTCCCCACCCGTAGCAAGGAGGCCGCAGCTTACCCGAGCACCCGCAGCCTGCACTCGGGGTGTCCCAGGGCCTGGCACAGCTCTAGCACCCCATCGTGGCCCAAGGCGTTTCCAGAGAGGACGAGTCTCCTCAGGTTTCTGCACCCCACGAGCAGCACAGAGGCGAGGGTCTCGCAGCAGGCGCCAGTCAACCTGCACCCCTCCAACCTGCAACAGGAGCTCTGTGAGACGGCCCCGATGGCCCACGCCGCCCCCAGCCCGTGCCCGTGCCCGTGCCCGTGCCGTCAGACAACTGCTCTGGGCCCATTTCCAAGTGGCCCCCTTGCCTGTCCCTCTCCCACAACGGCCCTCAGTTCACCCCCCTCAGGGTCAAGGTCTGTTCGCCATCCCTGCACCTGGGCCTCGCTTTGGGCATACAGCCCGGTGCACACGAGGTCATGCGAGTTCTGAGCCAACATCATGCCTATTTCTGGTTCCCTCCGCTCCCTGGGATCCTGATGGTGTGCTTGCAAAAAGTCACAGGTCAACGCCCTAAGCTCCGGCGCCCCAAAACATGGCTGCACTTGCAGATAGGGTCTCCCACAGAGGCAGTTACTTTAAAATAAGGACGGGTGTCCTTACAACAAGAGGTGATCAGGGCACAGACACACACGGAGGGACAACTGTGGGAGGATACGGTGGCAAGGCGACTGCTGCACGGCAAGCGTTGAGGCCTCAGGAGAATCCAGCCCTGCCCACACCTGGATCTTGGGCTTCCAGCCTCCAGAAGCACGAGAGGATAAATTTCTATGACTGAAGCCACCCAGACTGTGGTTCTTTGTCATGACAGCGAAAATGAACCAACCCGATGGCACGTCAACAAGGCTAGGCTACCCAGCTCGCTAGGAGACACGTGACCGCGTCCATCCCTGCAGTTCTTGGTTCCCAGTCAGCTAACCAACCTGCAGACTGGATGGTGAAGCCAACCTAGATCACGCAACCAGTCCCCTGGGCCGCCCCCACTTCCTGATCATGCCCCTTCCCAGTGAGCTTTGCTTGCCCGGGCCAGCGTGGGCCATCCGGCCATCCGTGGTGCTCATCCACGGCAGACCACGTTCCGGAGTCATTATACCAGGACTGCTACGTGCCCCAGTGGGATCTGCCTGTTCCTTTCTGTCACCGCCCATCCAGTCTCCATTGTTGGCCACCCACAGATACAAGTCATGACGTTGGAGAGGTACCCACCCAAGACTCTGTAAGTGACAGGACGGATGGATCAGAGCTTCACACAGCAGCCTCATGCCCTGGTCTCCGATGTTGTTGTGATGCAGTTCCAGGTTGGTCAGGCTTCGGCTTCTGGTGAAGACCAAGGCGAGGTCCCGACAACCATCGGCAGTTATGAAACACTTCGTCAAACTGCAAGAGAACAGGAGTGATGCCACTCTCCAGGGTTACTGTGTTTTTGTGGTGTCTTGTTGGTTTTAGAGAGAGAGGACGGAAGAGAGAGAGAGAGGTGACAAAGTTGCCTCCTGTCCATGTCCAGCTGGGGATCAAACCCGCAACCTAGGCAGGCGCCCGGACCAGGGATTGAACCTGCAACCTTTGCGTTCCAACCAACTGAGCCACCTGGCCAGGGCTGTTCTTGCTTCCTTTTGATTGACTGTTTTATCCTCCTATGGTATGGTCTCTCTTATTAGTTAGCAATAATTTCTGTTTTATTCCTAATTTCCTAGTAGACATTTGAATATCTGTATTTAACCTGCCAATGTCTCAAATTAATCAACCCCTTGACCTTCCTTCCGGGCTTTACGTCATTCGTGCACATTTCATGTTACCGCTGTTGTGCATTTTAATTGTTTTCCTGTAAGTCCTATAAACACTCTCATAGGGTGGGGGAAAGGCAAGTTTGCAGTTGTATGTGAAACACAGAGTTTATTCTTGCATTATTATTTTATTTTCCATGTGAACGACTATCAACCTACTTTTGCGCCACATCGTGTTTTTGGAAGCAAGCTATATTTTACTTAGATTTGTCTACCGTTTTCCCACTTCCTTGGCCCTGTAATTGCTTCCATCTGGAATTGCTTCACTTTCATCTGCAAGAAGCTTTGAGACGCATTGCCCTGAGGGAGGATCTAGCTAATGTTGGGAAGCCTAGGTGTTTTTTTAATTGTTTTGTCCTTATTTGTGATTATTACTGTAAAATTCCAGGTTGACCACTTCTCCCCAGCATATGGATGAACTCCTTGCGCTACCTTCTTTTTGTTTGTTTAAAGATTTTATTTATTTTTAGAGGCAAGGGAGAAAGAGAAGGAGAGAAACATCAGTGTGCAAGAAAAACAGACTGGTTGCCTCTTACACGCCCCCAACCAGGGACCTGGCCCGCAATCCAGGCATGTGCCCTGACTGGGAGTCGAACCGGTGACCCTTTGGTTTGCAGGCCACCTCTCCATCCACTGAGCCACACCAGCCAGAGCTGAATTGAGTAATTCTTAGCCTTCACCTTCTCCATCAGTCACTATGGCCTTCCTTGATTCCCAGTGGCTCTTCAGCAGCCCCAGCCCCTGAGAAGAAGGCTTGTTCTTCCAAGCCAACCTCAAAGACACTTACCATAGCGACATCAGGCGGCAGTTCGGCTGCGCCAAGGCCTCGCAAAGAAGATTCAGGTGTTCCTGTTTCAGGATATTCGAGCTGAGGTCTAGATGGATCAAGGTCTGGTTACACAGGAGAACTTCGGGCAGGATTTCCCAAAAATCTTCACTGAAGTAACAGTTATCTAACCTGCGGGGATGAGCGGATGGGAGAAAAAACAGGGATGACATGTGACGGAGTTTTGTTTCACTCCATGTTGTAGAGAGTTGCTATAATCTTTTCTTCTTCTCTTTTATCCTCACCTGAGGACATGTTAACAAGAAGGCAAGGGAAGGAGGGAAACATCAATGTCTGGGAGAAACTGCGATCTGCTCATCATACACAATCTGGCCTAGGATCAAACCCACAACTCAGGCTTGTGCCTGGACTGGGAATCGAACCTGCGACCCCTCAGTTTATGGGATGATGCTCCAACCAGCTGAGACGCACCAGGTAGGGTTTCCTATAATCTTGTATACAAAATCCTCAAGGGAGGCCATGAATTTCTATTCTTTTTTTTTTTTTAATTTTATTTTATTGTTGTTGTATTATATTCAGCTCATTTTTCCCCCTTGAATTTCTGTCCTATCTGAAAATACTTCCCCTTTTTTCCTTCTTACTCACACGATAGAGAGGATCGAACACAAAGCTGACCAAGTCATGTAGAAAGAAGAACGGGGCACAGCTAATTCGCAAGGACACGTTGGAAAGTGTTGGTTCTAATTCCGCATCTGATTATGTCCTGGGTCCAGACACTCACTGCTGCACGAACCGGTCATGTATATTGAATTACCTTACATGTAAAATCCGTAACTTCTTCAATTATGTTACTCTTCTTCTGTAGTTTTAATAATTTTTTTAAAAAGATTTTATCATTTTTAGAGAGAGGGGAAGGGAGGGAGGCAGAGAGGGAGAGAGACATCAATGTATGGTTGCCTTTCACCGGCCTTCCAGCCATGGACCTGGCTGGAGACCTGGCTTGCAACCTGGTTATGTGCCCTGGCTGGGAATCGAACCAGCGACCTTTGGGTTAGCAGGCCGGCGCCTTATCCACTGTGCTACCAGCCAGGGCTCTTCTGTAGTTTTTATAACTTTTTCTATTACAATTGAATTAGTACAAAATTTCTCTATTATAGTTGACATACAATATTACACTATGTCGTATACAGCAGAGTGACTGGATGTTCATATAGCTTAGGGAGATGGTCCCCCATGAATCTAGTACCCACCTGACACCGTACACAGTTATTACAATATTATGGACTAGACTCTCTGTGCTGAACTTTACATCCCTGTGACTGTTTGGTAACCACTGATTTGTACTTTTTTTTAAAATTAACACCCAGGGATGCGTTGATGTTAGAGAGAGTGGAATGAGGGAAAGAGAGGGAGAAAAAAAACACCAATCAGTTGCCTCTTGCCTGTGCCCCGACCAGGAAATCAAACGTGCAGTGTAGGGAGTGCCAACCAGGACTGGAACCCACAAACGTTTGGTGCAGGGGGTGACATCTCAACCACCTGAGCCACCTAGGCAAGGCACCTATTTGCATTTCTTAACCCCTTCACCTTTTCGCCCAGTCCCGCACCCCCAACCAGCAACCATCTGTTTGTTCTCCATGTCCGAGTCTGCTTCTGTTCTGACTGGTTGTTTACTTGGTGCCTTCAATGCCACGTATAAGCGGAATCATCTGTCTGTCTGGCCTATTTCCCTTAGCGCAATATCATGGTATTTGTGGCTTTTGAAAGGACGCATGATTCCCTGGGGAACATCGTCAGGCCTGCAGCCAAGTATGGACCAGAGGCAGCCGGTGAGTGAGGCCACCATCCGTGGATGGATTTTGGTCAGCGGGCCCAAGTTCAAACTCGTGGCCACCATGGCTCTCCATGGTGGCCCTTCCCAACGGCCACTTACACCAGGATCTCCAGAATGCAGGTTGGGAGGCGCAGGGCTTCGCACAGCCGAGATGGCCCTGTGCCCAGGTGGTTGCAGGACAGGTTGAGAAACTTCAGCTTCGTGCTCTCCTGCAGGACGCCTCTGAGGCGTTCACAGTCATCGTGGGAGAGGCCGCAGTTGCTCAGCCTGCGGGAAGGAGAAAATGTCGCATGGATTGGCTCTGTGTCCCTGCTGCAGTCCTCTTGATGACTCTGTAAGAGTCAAGAAACCCATGTTCACTCTGCTCCAGACCACCCCCTGCTCCTCATTGATCCTTCTCTAGACTTACACACACTAAGTTATTGTACATGGCTTAAACTTCCCCGGTGGAAAGCCCAAAATACACCTTGTGAGCTCCAAGGCCCCTCCTGTCTGTTCCTCCACCCAGGCGTGTCAGCCACCCTCACCATGGTGACTTGCTTAACCTGTATCTGGTGCGGTTCTTCAAGGATTCGGGTCCAGGAACAGCTCCTGTCCATCACCTCCTCTCACGACCCTCACCTCTAATACCATAGTCCTGCCTATGTTTGAACTTCATGTTCATGCACAGGAAATCCTATGATATCGATACTCTTCAGTTTGGCTCATTGCCACCAGTGGGATCGGGGAGATTCATCCAAACAGTTGCTATACATGGATGGACCTGGAGAGCATTATGCTACATGAAATAAGCCAATCAGAGAAAGACAAATACCATATGATCTCCCTTATATGTGAAATGTAATGCACGAAATGGATGAACACATTGTTGACTGGCAATTTTCCGCAAAAATGAATGTAAGTCCCAGTACGAGTTAACTCACTGTCATAGGTCAACAACATTTGGGCTGAAAAACTTGAGTTTCTTCACGACTGGTCAACAATGCGTTAACAAGCGAAAGAGAGACAGACTCACAGCAGGCTGACAACTGGGTGTGGGGTGGGTGCTGGTGAGGGAATGAGCAGAAGAGGAAGAAAAAAGAAAACAGCTCATGGACACGGACAACAACGGTCGTGATTGCTGTGAGGGGAGGTGGAGGAAGGGTGGGGAAATGGCTGGTGATGAACAGGAATGTGACTTGGGGTGGTGAACACACGCCAAGTGTGATGATGTGCTATGGAACTGTGACCTGATACCTATATAATTTGTTAACCACTGTCACCCCAATAAATTCAATGAAAAGAAAACACAAACTGTTGCTATGACTGTAGGTTATTCATTCTCACAGGTGTGTAACCACAGGCCTCTTCTCTAAGTTACACTGTGAGTAGGCATTTCCACGTTTCACATAATATGAATGTTCTAGGACCTATCTTTCAGCAGACGTACGCACACAGCTCCTCAAAGTGGAATTTCTAGAGTATATGGAGTGGCAGAACCTATGAAAATGGAATAGAGGTGAATTGTTTTCCAAAGTGGTTGTACCAATTCAGAAATTTTAACTCCCATCTTCAATTCTCAAGTTCACAGTTGGCATGTGAAGAATAGAAAGAGGATGAAAGTAGAGAGATAAAGAAAAGGGCATGGCCCTGGCAGGTGTGGCTCAGTGGACTGAGTGCTGGCCTGTGAACCACAGGGTCGCTGGTTCGATTCCCAGTCAGGGCACATGCCTGGGTTGTGCAACAGATCCCCAGTTGTTGGAGATGTGCAGGAGGCAACTGATCAATGTAACTCTTGCACGTAGATATTTCTCTTCCTCTTTCTGTCTCCTTCCCCTCTCTCTCAAAATAAATAAAGTTGTTTTTTTTTTTTTTTAAAGATTGCATTCATTATTTTTAGAGAGAGGGGAAGGGAGAGAGCAGAGAGAGAGAGACACATCCATGTATGGCTGCCTTTCATCTGCCTCCAGCTACGGACCTGGCTGGAGACCTGGCTTGCAACCTGGTTATGTGCCCTGGCTGGGAATCGAACCAGCGACCTTTGGGTTCGCAGGCCGGCGCCTATCCACTGAGCCACACCAGTTGGGTTTTGGCTATTTTTTTTTTTTTTTTAATAAATGTTGTTTTCTAAAATTCAATCAGTGAGGCTGGCGAGGACTTACAGTAACTTCTCCACGTTGCACACCGAGCTGTTCAGGGCATCACAGAGCAGCGACACCTCATCTCGGGAGAGTTTCGTCCCGCTGAGGTCCAGGTGCACCAGGTGTGGGCTGCGAATGAGCACCTCGAAGAAGAACGAGGCGTCTCCCGGGAAGGAAACGTCATGCATCCTGCAGAGGTGAAGCGAATTTCGCAGAGGTTTCACCCAACCAAACCTGAGACAATGGCCCTGAGCACCTGTGGTGGGGTTTCCCCCTGTGACCTGTAATACCCACTACGCCACAAGCCAGGGCAGATTTTATATTTTTATAGAGAAGAGAAGGGAAGGAGAAAGAGGGAGAGAAATATCAATGCATGGTTGCCTCTGGTGTGCCCCCTACGGGCCTATAACCCAGGTATGTGCCCTGATTGGGAACTGAACCAGGGACCCTTTGGTTCACAGGTCAGGGCTCAATCCACACCAGCCAGACTGAAGAACTTTTTAAAAAGGTGTTTATGGTCCTGGCCATGTAGCTCAGTTGGTTAGAGCATCATCCCGATAGGCCAAGGTTGTGGGTTCGATCACCAGTCAGGGCACATACAAGAAGCAACCAATGAGTGTATCAATAAATGGAACAACAGGCCCTGGCTGGTGGCTCAGTGGATAAGGCTGCAGCCTGTGAACCCAAAAGTCGCTGGTTTGATTCCCCAGCCAGGGCACATAACCAGGTTGCAAGCCAGGTCTCCAGCCAGGTCTCCAGCCAGGTCTCCAGCCAGGTCGGTAGCTGGAGGCAGGTGAAAGGCAACCATACATGGATGTTTCTCTCCCTCTCTCCCTTTCTCTCTCCGGAAATAATAAAATCTTTAAAAAAAAATAGAAAAGAAGTTCTGCCCTGCCTGGGTGGCTCGTTGGTTGGAGCTTCATCCCATGCACCAAAAAGTTGTGGGTTCAATTCCTGGTCAGGGCACATACCTAGTTGTAGGTTTGATTTCCAGCCTAGAAGGCAACCAACTGATGTTTCTCTCCCCCACCTCCAACTCTCTTTCCCCCTTCCTCTCTAAAATCTATCTTATAAAAGCATATTCTCAGGTATTTCCTGGGATTCAGCACAAAGCCAGACACCCAACCCGCCCTCAATCCACGGCCAGGCGGACCTCCCACTTACTGAAGCTTCTGAAGGCGGCACCAGGGGTGCTTCAGCTGACTACTCAGAATTAAGAACTCGGAGTTGCGCAGTTTGCTGTCGGTCACCGTGAGTTCCGTGAGGTTCTCGTTTGCCGTGAGCACGGAGCAGATGTGATACCAACAGGCTAAGTGGTAGCCTGACCTGGAAAGGAAGGAGGGTGAGAATGCGGGCCACCCGAGCCGTTCCTAACGGGTCAGCGTCCCGAGCTGTTTTCCTGACCTCGCACAGTACAGGAAACGAAGGATCGAAAGAAACAAGTGAGCAAAATAGAACTAGAGGTGTGGAAATAGGGAACAGAATGAGTGACCAGGAGGAAGGGGGAACAGAAGGGAAAGTAGGGGAAGAATTTCGTCAAGGAATTAGCGTACACGGTCTGCCCTTAAAGTATGGAGCATGCAAACTATTTTAATTACATTACCATTGGCTCGACGCTTGTGGAACAGACCTTGTAAATGCCCCCAGATACAGACAACAGGGTGGGGAGTGACTGTGGGAGAGGAAATGGGGTGGGTGGGGCAGGGGAGGACAACGGGGAAAAATGGGACAACTGTAACAGAACAACAACAAAGTCATTTTTAAAAACATGAATATTAAGCCCTGGCTGGTGGCTCAGTGGATAAGGCACCGGCCTGCGAACCCAAAGGTCGCCGGTTCAATTCCCAGCCAGGGCACGTCACCAGGTTGCCAGCCAGGTCTCCAGCCAGGTCTGTAGCTGGAGGCAGGTGAAAGGCAACCCTACATGGATGTCTCTCTCCCTCTTTGCCTCTCTCTCCCTCCCACTCTCTAAAAAAAATTAAATAAGTTAAAAAAATGCAAAAACATGAATATTAAAAAAGAGAGAGAGAGAGAAAGAGTTATTTTCCTGAACACAGGATTCAGACCCACCTTAGTCATCTTATACTCATGACTCAACCAGGGGCAATATTGTCCCTTCTCTCTGGGGACAATATCACTTGGGGCGGGGTAGTCCTGGAGAAATCAGGGGTGCCCCCCTCCCCACCACCAAACAATTCTCCATCCCCAAATATCCACAGTGCCAGGGTGAAGAACAGGGCCTTATTTTGGGGGCAGTTTTACAGGGAACGCTGAGCTGCCTCAAGCAAGACCCCCTGAGTCCAACCTGAGCCCCCCACCCCTTCCTCACGCGGGCAGCTTCCGAGGGCCCTTTGCCTCAGTTTCCCCACTCATCCCAGGAGGACCAGAGAAGCTCTGTCGCGTGATTTTCTGCTGAGTAGCCAAGGGAGTCACCAATGCGTGACGCTTCTCAGAATCCGTTTTCAGAGGTCGTGTTCGGCCGGGAGGTCAGGGAAGTCCCAGGGGGGTCCCGGGGGAAATGATCCCGGTTTCAGGACACATCGGAGAGTATTCGAGACTCGCCCACCCCCTCCCCGTGGAGCCTCCGGTTCGGGATCCTCGCACCGGCCAACGCGGTGGCTTCACACAAGCGCAGCGAGGCCATGTTGCCCACCCCGATCCTCTGTGACAAACCTGACCAGCCACACCCCCACCCGGGGAACAGGGACAGAGCTCTGAGCCGGCGGTAGGGAGGGACTCACGTGAAGGCGTCCTCAGCCCTTTCAGCAAAGACGTCCCGGGTGGACACGCAGAGTGTCCGCAGGGAGGAGCAGCGCTGCAGGCAGTAGGCCACAGCCACCAGGTGCGACGTGTCGCGGATGGAAAAGCGGGCGTCCCGCATGAGGTTCACGGCCCGCTCCGCCACGTCCTCGTCCTCCATCTCGTACAGGCAGTAGCAGAAGGACAGGAAGTCCACCTGCCCCTGGAGGCGCGCGCTGCGGCCCAGGCTCCCCAGATACGCCTGGAACTCCCGCTGCACCTCCAGCCGCCGCAGGGGGCGGCCGAAAAACGCCTCCAGCTTCTGCTGCTCCGCCGGGTGCAGGAGGCCGCACACGAAGCACCCCAGGTAAATCCAGTGCACCTTGACTTTCTTCAGGTAGAGCCACACCAGGGTCTTGGGGCTGCCCACGGCCGGGTGCGGGTGGTCGGTGTGGCTCCTGACGAAGTAGAACAGGGCGGCGCAGAACTCCTGGACGCACACGTGGATGAAGCTGTAGGCGTCCTGGCAGCCCCCGGGGCACCGGCGGAGGGCCTGGGCGTCCAGCAGCGCGGGGAGGTCGGAGGCGGCCAGCCCGTTCCTCCGGAGATCCCCGCGGCTGAAGACGAACGTGTCGGTCCACATGCCCTCCGCGGCCAGGGAGCACAAACCCGTCAGCCGGCCTCGGGTGCGCGGGGCCGGGGCGCCGGCCCCCTTGGGCGCGAACAGGTTCAGGACGAAGGAGGCGTACAGGGAGGTGGTGCGGCGGCAGGTCGGGGCCAGGTCGTGCCCCCTGTCCATCTCCTGCTTCAGGCAAGTGCACGCCAGCCAGCAGAGCACGGGGATCTTGCACATGGACAGGAGCTGTTCATTGTCCCGCACGAACCCGAACGCCTCGATGGCCCTGCTCCTGTCCTGGAACAGGCAGCAAAAGTACAGCTTCCTCTCGCTCTCCCGGAACCCCTCCAGGAGCCTGACCTCCGGGTTCTCCAGCCTCCGCTCCAGCCTCCGCGGGTACACGGGGGCGGCCACCACCAGCAGCGAGGCCTCGGGCAGCATCTTCTTCCTCAGCAGGCTGCTCAGGATCAGGCGGCCGGGCCGCCGGGCCGTCCAGTCGCTGCACAGGTCCGAGTCGGGCCCGTCCAGGTC
Source organism: Noctilio leporinus (assembly GCA_004026585.1). Lineage (NCBI taxonomy): Eukaryota > Metazoa > Chordata > Mammalia > Chiroptera > Noctilionidae > Noctilio > Noctilio leporinus. Next base: position 101,058 of record PVIW01005081.1, read on the forward strand.
GTGCTTCAGCTCTTCGAAGCCGTCGAGGATGAACAAGAGCCTCCCCGGTTCCGACGTGATCTCCGCCACCGGGGAGAGAGAATCGGACCACCCGGCGCAGATCAGCTCGGCCAGGCTGGTCTCGGGCGCCCGCGTCACCTGCCGGCAGCAGAAGTAGAAGACGTAGGAGAACCTCTGGCGGTACAGCGAGCCTTCGGTCCACGCCAGCATCAGCTTGACCAGGAGCGTGGTCTTTCCGACCCCCTGGACGCCCCTCAGGAGCATGGTCTGCCTCTTGGTTTCCGTGGGAGCAAAAAACCCCTCCAGGTACTTCCGTTCCTCCTGGGTGAGTTCCTGCTGAAAGTTATCGTGGATCCTGGTGGCGGAGTCGCCGAACCACATCTTGCTGAACTTCTCCTTGACGTGCGCGCGGTACTTCTTGGTGTGTCCTGAGCCGGCGAGCGCAGGGAAATAGAACAGAACGTCACGGGCGTGAGTGGACCACGCCCCTGAGGCTGGCTGCGACCCTGCCACGATGCTTTTCCACGACACGTCCGCTCGGGGACCTGCCCACTGTGGGTCACGGTCTGTGTTGTACGTCAAGGTTGCCCGGGGACCTAGTAATGCTCTTTGCTTATGCATCGTCTACGCAAGGGCGAAGGGGAGCAGTTGTGACGGAAATACGGCCCATGAAGTCGGAACTATACATTCCACAGCCCACTCCAATCTGAGGAACCCTGCCCTAGGGACACGCACACACACAGATGTCCATTGTCACCACTATCCCACAGACACTAGAGAATCACTTCTAACTATGGACGGAGGACCAGTTCCATTATTAATGGAACGTTACGCAGGTAGTGAAAGTACAGAGTGATTTTAATTCAATTTATTTATTATGGTTAATTTTTAAATTATTATCGTTATTTTTTAACTTTGGGATATTGGAGAATAGAGACAATCAGGCTAAGAAAGGGGTGGAAATGAGGGGAGGGTCTCGTGCTGGGAAGGAAGCAGCGAGGGGAAGGAAGAGTTTTGGGTTTGGGTTTTGTTTTTGTTTTTTTTATTAAAGATTTTATTCACTATTTTCGGAGAGAAGGGCAGGGAGGGAGGAAGAAAGGGAGAGAAACATGGATGTGTGGTTGTCTTCCACCTGCCTCCAGCTGGGGACCTGGCTTGCAACCTGGTTATGTGCCCTGACTGGGAATCGAACCAGCGACTTTTGGGTTCACAGGCCGGCACCTTATCCACTGAGTCACCAGCCAGGGCTAGGATGATTATATGAAATAAAAAATAAGAAGAACAGTGGCTCTACTATGTACCCACTTATGCCTCCAAGGGATTTAGATACAGACAGTGGTTTTCTGGGTATGGAATTTATCTGAAGGACCTGACACAGGAAAATTGGAGGTCGTAAGTATGGTAGAGTGCCCCTCAATAGGCAATTGGCTAAAGAAGATGTGGTACACATATGCAATGGAATATGATTTAGCCATAAAAAAAAGAATGAGCCCTGGCTGATGGCACAGTGGATAAGGCACTGGCCTGCGAACCCAAAGGTTGCTGGTTCGATTCCCAGCCAGGGCACATAACCAGGTTGCAAGCCAGGTCCCCAGCTGGAAGCAGGTGAAAGGCAACCATACATGGATGCTTCTCCCCCTTTCTTCCTCCTTCTCTGCCCTTCTCTCTGAAAATAGTGAATAAAATCTTAAAAGAAAAGAAAAGAAAAAAGAAATCTCCACAGGTATATCCTAAAAAAAAAGAAACAACAACAACAAAAAATGCTGAAGCAGAATCCAGCCAATAATAGTGCGGTAACTTTGCATAGTGGAAGATGGTTATTGGGAGATGCATAAATCTAGTCACTATATTTATGGTACACTTGAAACAATTGTCATATTGCACGCAATTGCACTTAAATTAAAAAGTCAACACAATATCCTAACTGTAACTAGAGTAAAATGGTATGCATTCCAATAGTTCCGTGCTCCAACAGGGCTACTGTGAGAACGGAATGAAGCTGTTGAGAACCTGCCTTATGGGTGACTATGAAAGATAGGAATGCAGGTGGTCGTCATGGCAACTCAGAGATGGAGGCAACAGTTGCCCTTGGGGCTATTACGTTGTAAAATGGCCAACAGCTCTTGGTAAAGTTCTGAACAAAAGACCCTCTTCCCTCAAAAAAGAAAATTGGCCATTAAGCCTCCATTGCTATAGGCCATTGCTTCTCTGACATGAATGTTTGCATGTTAAGTATTAAAATATAGGCCTCAGCTGGTGTGGCTCAGTGGATGGAGAGCTGGCCTGAGAACCAAAGGGTCACGGGTTCGATTCCCAGTCAGGGCACGAGCCTGGGTTGCAGGCCAGGTCCCCACTGCGGGGGTGTGAGAGGCAACCACACATTGATGTTTCTCTCCCTCTCTTCCTCCCTCCCTTCCTCTCTCCCTAAAAATAAATAAACAAAATCTTTTAAAAAAGTTAAATATATACATGCCAATGATTGAGAAATCTTAGCTAAACACTGGTATTCTGTGGCCTCTTGGAATAAATGCAGTTACACCAGTGAGAATCAGTTCGCGGCACCATCTACAAAAGATGTTCATTGTCATTTTTTGCCGAATCTGTAAGTCTGCAGTTCCTGTGAGACAGCCTCATTTGAGAGCCCTGGCTGGGTGCCTCAGTGGGCTGGAACATCATCCTGTGCCCCAGAGGTTGTGGGTTCGATCCCTGGTTGAGGCCTGTAGGAGAGGCAGCTAACTGATGTCTATGTCTCTTCCTCACTCTCTAAAATAAATATAGCATAACCTCAGGTGAGGATGAAAGTAGTAAGGAAGAAGAAGAAGAAGAAGAAGAAGAAGAAGAAGAAGAAGAAGAAGAAGAAGTTGTTTACCTTAGAGTTTCCAGCTTGGATATAAGGACACATAATAGGCAGCCCAGACGAGCAACCCAGGCTAAGATAGGGTCCCAATGATTTTTTTTGGTTTGTTTCATTTATTATTTTTAGAGAGAAGGGCAGGGAGGGAAGAAGAAAGGGAGAGAAGCATCCATGTATGGTTGCCTCTCACCTGCCTCCAGCTACGAACCTGGCTGGAGACCTGGTTCTGGAGACTGGGAATCCAACCAGCAACTTTTGGGTTCGCAGGCTGGCGCCTATCCACGGAGCCGCCCACCAAGGCTGGCCCACTCCTATTTAACACAGAACCACTGTCATCTATCTATAGGGATAGCACTGTCCCCTGGTGCTTTCTGACCCCGCTGGGGGGATGGAGATGGCAGATGCAGACCACTTATTGAAATTAGGACATGACCCTCAGGATATGAAGTTCCGACCCGAGACCCCCCTTACCTGTGATCTCCTTCTTGGCCTTCTCGCAAAGGTCCCCACGATCGATCTTCCGAAAGACGAGGAGGGTGATGTCCCAGGCTTGCTCCTCCCGATAATGCTTGACCAGCAGGTTGGCCAGGTCTTCCCGCGTGGCCTTCTTCACATCATTCCAGGGAAGCTGCCGGAGGCCAACCTGCGGAGGCGCGTGCTTGAGCAGCTCCTTAAACTTCCTGAACTCGTTCTTGCTGAGCTCCCCCAGGTACCACATGAGGCCAAACTCGGAAAAGAAAGAGGCAGCCATCGTGGCCAGGGCGCGGGCGACAGACGGTCTTCAGAGTGAGAACGGCCAGGAACAAGGACTAAACGAAACCTGGGGAGAGTTGAGAGCAGGACCGGGTTATGTGAAAATGGGCCGATTGAGGGGATGCGGTACCTTCCAGCTGTGAGGGGCTGAAGGTGAGAGTCCACGTCTCCCGCCTCTTCTCACCTTCTCCTTGAACAAGGACGTCGGGACTCATGTTCCGGATGAGCAAGAAATAACCCCCCACAGAATTACTCCTAACCCCAACTCCGCTGCTGGTCCTGGGAGAGGCCCATCATGAAAAGTATCCAAGTGGATGAAGTATACAATAGCATACCTGAAACTGATATGATTTTATTTTATTTTATTCATTATTTTTAGAGAGAAGGGCAGGGAGGGAGGAAGAAAGGGAGAGAAACATCCATGTATGGTTGCCTTTCACCTGCCTCCAGCTAAGGACTTGGCTGGAGACCTGGTTATGTGCCCCGGCTGGGAATCGAACCAGCGACCTTTGGGTTTTCAGGCTAACGCCTTATCCACTGCGCCACCAGCCCAGGCTGCAAAACCAATATAATTTTAATAACCAATATCACCCCAATAAGTTCAATAAAATATAAAAATAAAAATAAATTGGCTAGCCCCGGTTGGTGTGACTTAGTGGATTGAGTGCCAGCCTGCAAACCAAAGGGTCGCCGGTTCGATTCCCAGTCAGGGCACATGCCTGGGTTGTGCAGGCCAGGTCCCCAGTTGAGGGCATGTGAGAAGCAACCACACACGGATGTTTCTCTCCCCCTCTTTCTCCCTCCCTTCCCGTCTCACTAAAAATAAATCAATAACACCTTTTAAAATCTATATATAGAGCCCTGGCTGGGAACACAGTGGATAAGGGGCCGACCTGCGAACCCAAAGGTCGCTGGTTCGATTCCCAGCCAGGGCAACATAACCAGGTTGCAAGCCGGGTCTCCAGCCAGATCCGTAGCTGGAGGCAGGTGAAAGGCAACCATACATGGATGTCTCTCTCCCTCTCTGCCACTGTCCCTTCCCCTCTCCCAGAAAAATAATAAATAAAATCTTTTTTAAAAATCGATATATAAATAAAAATTTAAATGGTGGAGGTGAGGTGCACTAGCCTACCAGTTCCTTTGGGCTGAACCAAAACTGAGCGGCTTAAACCAGCAGCAATCTATTGCTTCATGCTACTAGAAGCTAGAAGTCCAAAGGGAAAGGTGCCCCCCAATCTTGAGCCCTGGCTTTGCCCCGTTCCAGCTCCTGGATGTTTGCTGGCATGTCCTGCTGTGTAGCTGAGTAACTCCAGCCTTGCCTCCCTCCCCACACCACCTTGTCCTGTGTCTCTCTGTCTTCCTGTGGCTTTCTTCTTGGAAGGACCCTAGTCATCCTGAATTAGGGGTCACCCTACTCCAGCAGGGCCTCATCTTCCCTAATTGCAGTGACAATCACCTTGTTTCCATTCTGAGGTCACATTCTGAGGGTCTTTCTCATGGGTTTCTTTGAAGAGGGGACACAGTTCCACCCGTCACAACCTGCAGAGGCCAACTCATTAACGGGAGCGACCGTCTCTCTGCCTACATTTATCTCAGTCTAAATCAGTGTTTACAGATCTAAGCAAAGGTTTCCTCGGTCACCTCACACAACTGGAGTTATCAAAGCTCTTTCCGTCTAAGGTGCTGACCACAAGTTCAAGGCCCCCAACAGGGTTAGACCTCGTGCTCTTGGGGTGCCATCTCAGGACCCTGTCGCTGTTCCCCGGTTTGTCTCAACAGGTATGAATCTAATTAAAAAAAAAAAAAAAATTCTCATCCCTAAGCCCCAAGTTCTCCTAGCTTCAAGATTCCTTTGGTTCATTAAAGTCTTCCAGGGTATTGGAGATGCTCCACCCTTTGAACTGATAAGAAACCAAGGCCCCACCCTTTGAACTGATAAGATCACCAGCTTAAGAGCAAAAAAAAAAAAAAGGGGGAAGAACAAAGCCAGTAAAGTGGAGAAGGAGCTTCTGGTCTAGGCCAAGGAGGGAGGGCGAGGAAGAAACATGGATTTGTGGTTCCACTTGTTTCCTTCTTAACTGCACACGTTAAAGATGGGATGTCTTTCTAGAGAGAGGGGAAGGGGGGGAGAAGGAAAGGGCAGGAAACATCAATGAATGGTCACCTCTCCCGCGTCCCCAGTCAGGGACCTGGCCGGCAACCGGTGGCCCTCTGGTTCCCAGGCCGGCGCTCAATCCACGGAGCCCCACGCGCCAGGGCCAGTGACTTAGGAATTCATTCCTGTCCCTGCCCAGACCAGCATTGAACTGGCACCCTTGGCCTCCCGGGGGGAGGAGGCTGTCACCAGCCGAGCAGCCCGACCAGGGCGGAGCTCCCAGGACCTCCTCAGACGTGAACCCCAACGGCCACAGTCCCGTTGTAACTGAAAAATAACATGTTGAAAAGTCACAATCCAGGGCCGAGGTGCGGGGGGCGCTCAGGGACGCCGGGGTTGTCCCGAAAGCGGGCAGGACCGACTGGCCAAGGAAATAAAAACACGGATAAGAGAGAAGCCGGGAGCAGGACCTGCTGACTCACCGTCCAGGGCCTTCCAGGTGCGTCCTTAACGAGTGGCGGCTGCAAGGCTGCCACCGGGAAGAAATAGGCTGCAGGGCCCTCCGATTGGCCAGGGACTCGTGCTCCCCTCCCATTGGCTCCAGGGGGCTCTGGAGATCAGGCCCAAGATGATGGGAAACAAATTCCTTTTTTTGGAAAAAAAAAAAAAAAAAATGTTCCCACCTTGGGTGTGGTCTCGCTCTCCGGCCTGGAATCCTACCGGGGCAGGTATTTCAGCCCGAGATCCCCAGGTCGGGACTTCTCAGGGCTCCTGGCTGGGAGAACGTTCCTCCAGGTCCTCCAACTGGCTCCTTGAGGGAGTCGGGGCTGACTCTCCTCAGGGTCTGAACAATGATGAAATCCGTCTACAGGACGGGCTCCTTTCTGCCCCCGAAAGGTGGGGGGCCATGAACAGGCCTCTGTCGCACGGAAGGGGACCCCAGCCAGGGACGCCTGGGTGTCTGTCCAGCAGCAGGGCTATGGTGTCCCGGGGTGGTTTTCACGCTGCCCCCCGGGTTCCCTGCTCATCTCTGAACCAGAAGGCCCACATGCTGGCTGGCAGGACAGATAGGCAAACCCAGGCCGCAGGGAGGAGGAGGGACCCGCGTCCCATCCCGCTACCTCCGCAGGCCTTGACATTGCGCGTGTGTTTCCATGATCTGGGAAGGAAAGCCTTGGAAACCGCGCTGTCATTTTCCAAGGTCTGAAAGGCGGGGAAGGACCCACAGTGCCCGAAGGAAGAAGCGCGTAGACACCTTTGGGGATTCACAGCCCCATCCTGGAAGGCTGGCACCACCTTGATCTGTCAACCAACGCCTAACTTTTTCACCTTCCCGCCAACTGTGTGGTTCCTCGGGGCAAGGGACAGGCTCTCTTGGGGCTCCCTGGCCGCTGGCCCCAGGCAACTTTTGGCCTAGCCCCTCTCCCCGACCTTCGCTAGGCCCACCCTCTTCCAGGAGAAAGGATCCATAAACCCTGCGCACATGCCCGCAAACAGACTCCTGGGTTGATCTGTAATTCTTGACTGTGTGGCGAGAAGAACTGAGTTTCTGGGAGTCGCTCCCATAACAGAGCCACGAGTGATCTTTGTTTCCGTGTAAATCTGCTCCCCCTTTACAAGAAGAATCCTGTGAATTAAGGACTATGACTTCGGGAAGGTGGTGGACTAGGCGTATAAAGAAAGGTAGACAGCACAGAAGTGAAGGAATGACCACGATCAGAACACGAGTATCTCTGGTCCAGAACCTAGATTAAGACGGACATTAGCCATGGCCAGGTGGCTCAGTTGGTTGGAGCATCATTTCGTGCACCAAAGGGTTGCAAGTTCGATCCCTGGTCAGGACAGGAGACAACTGATGGATTGCTGTTTTCCCTTTTAATTATAACGAAAAGACCCTTCTAAGATGTGTGTCTTTTGCTTACGGTTATGTTCTTCAGGCTACATCCATGTTAAACGTGTTTTCTGTCCATCATTCATTTTATTATTATTTTTTTTCCTGCTTCACAGGATGTAAATAAATGACTATATCACAGTGTATCTATTCCATCCATGACTGGCTTTGTTGCTTGATTTCTCACAGGGTGAACAATGCTATTTGGAACATCCCTGTCCCCTCATTCTCATGTGCCTGAATATTGACTTTCTAAGAAGTGAAATTTCTGGGTCATAGAGGATGTATAGGTCACTCATTTACAGCTTTCATTATAGCAATACAAATAATTTTAATATGATTTTTTATATTCATCAAAGCTGCTTTTATTTTTCTTCTCCCAAAGATTTTATTCATCCTTTCTAGAGAAAAGGGCAGGGAGGGAGGAAGAAAGGGAGAGAGACCTCAATGTATGGCTGCCTTTCATCTGCCTCCAGCTACAGACCTGGCTGGAGACCTGGTTATGTGCCCTGGCTGGGAATCGAACCAGCGACCTTTGGGTTCACAGGCTGGCACCATATCCACTGTGCCACCAGCCTGGGCCGAATGATTTCTATTAAACTGTAAACCTACTTTCACCCATCCCTGCATGACAATACATATCACAGTATGATTACCACCACCATAGGATTAGTTGACACCTCCGTGATGTCACGCAATTACCATTTAAGGTCCAGAAGAGCCTCTACCAGTGTGGCTCAGTTTGTAGGGTGTCATTCTGCAAATTGAATGGTCGCTGGTTCAATTCCCAGTTGGGGCACATGTCTGTGTTGCAGGTTTGGTTCCAGTTGGGGTGCATACAAGAGGGAACCACTTGATATTTCTCTCTCAAACCCATCTCTCTTTCTCTCTCTCTCTCTCTCTCTCTCTCTCAAAAATGAATTAATTTAATCTTTTTTAAAATCTGAAAGAGTTGGCACTGGCCTGCGAACCAACGTGTCGCTGGTTCGATTCCCAGCCAGGGCACATACCCAGGTTGCAAGCCAGGTCTCCAGCCAGGTCCCCAGCTGGAGGCAGGTGAAAGGCAACCACACATTGATGTTTCTCTCCCTTTCTTCCTCCCTTCTTGCCCTTCTCTCTAAAAATAATGAATAAAGCTTTTTTTTTTCTCTAAATCTGAGTTAATTTTAAAACAAAAAGATCCACTCTTTTAGCGACCTTTGAGTACGCAATGCAGTATTATTATTATTATTATTATTATTATTATTATTTTTACGCAATGCAGTATTCTTAATCCTACCAGTTCTTTGGTACCGGTCTGAGAGGGAAGACTCAAACGGGCAAATTCTCTCAAATTATCCTCATTCTGCTTCTTCCTTTCCAACCCATGGTCTCGTCGCAATGAACAGCTGTACTTGGAGAACTGCGCTATTTGAATATGGATTCATGGATTGCTTTAAGGAAAAAAAGTGTTTAACTAATTGACAAAGATACACGGAGGAGCACGGGGTAGGAGGCAGAAGGCCTGTGGGTGGGAACAGGCCGCTCAGGGTTCTGTAAAGGTCCCAGGTGAGTACGGTCCAATGGGTTCTGGGCTGGGGTGTCTCCCTGACACCTGTCACCAGTCACCGGTGGGATGCCTGCATCTCCTCACGGCGTTCCTTCCGATACTTACAGCATGCCCACATTTTTAATGTATTGGTTTGAGAGAGGAAAAGGGGACCCCGTGGTCTGTGGTGCAACAGGGCGATGCTCTAATCCATTGACCTACCCGGCCAGGGCTCCTCCTCTGTAAGATCCAGGGCTGAATGGAGCCTTCCTGTTGTGTGGTTTATGGTAAGGATGGCTATCTGGAGTTCTTCCCCTCGGGCACTTCCCAAATCCATTGTTAGGAGGACTCCCTGAGGGCAGCACAACTTGGGTGTGGACGTCCTGCTCTTGGCAGAGGCTGTGAAGGGAAGAGCAGCCGGAAAGCTCCGGTGAGGCAGGGTTTCTCTGCTCCCCTAGAACCTGCTCCTCCTGAACCCGCCTTGGCCGCTAAAAAGAAAAGGAATCTTGGAGTGTCCACGAGGCTTCCAACTCCTCCCTCCTGGCCCTTGAGCCTTAGGAACCGGCCTGGGAGACTTGGTGTCAGGGGTGTGAGTTCCCTTGCTTGCCAGTTGCTTCTTGGATTCTGAAATACTTTTCCTTACATTGTTCCAGAAGTTGCCTGGTTTTTTTGCTTCCTCTCTCTTCCTTCCTTCCTTCCTTCCTTCCTTCCTTCCTTCCTTCCTTTCTCTTTCCTTCTTTCCTTCCTTTCTTTCTTTCTTCCTTCCTTTCTTTCTCTTTCTTTCCTTCTTTCTTTCTTTTCCTTCCTTGCTTCTTTCTTTCTCCTTCCTTCCTTCCTTTTCTTTCTTTCTTTCCCTTTCTTCCTTCCTTTTTTCTTTCTTTCTCCTTCCTTCCTTTTGTTCTCTTTTTTCCTTCCTTCCTTTTCTTTCTTTCTTTTGTTTCCGTCTTTCTTTTTCTTCCTTCCTTTTCTTCTCTTTCTTTCCCTTCCTTCCTTCTCTTTCCCTTTCCTTCTTCCTTTTTTCTTTCTTTCTCCTTCCTTTTTTCTTTTTCCTTCCTTCCTCTCTTTTTTTCTTTCTTTTGTTCTTTCTTTCCTTCTTTCCTTTTCTTTCTTTCTTTCCCTTCCTTCCTTCCTTCTTCTCTTCCTTCTTTCCCCTTCCTTCCTTTTTTCTTTCTTTTTCTTCCTTCCTTCTCTCTTCCTCCTTCCTTCCTTCTTTCTTCTTCTTTCCTTTTTTCTTTCCCCTTCCTTCCTTTTCTTTCTTACTTTCTTCTTTGTGCCATTTTTTTTTTTAAACCAGAGACTCATCCTGTGGCCTTCCCATGGCCAACACTCCCTTGTCTGGTATGTGAACTATTCCAGAGGGATGGGATGTTTTTTATTTAGTTGTTTCGTTCAGGAACAGAAAGCTCTTCTTAGTGTCAGTACAGTTGACATACAGTACGGTATTCGTTCCAGGTGTGTAACATAGTGAGCATTCACCTTTGCTTACCTTGGGTAGGGATCCCCAAGAGTCTGTCACCCCTACAGAGTTACTGAGATATGAATGACTATGTTCCCTCAGCTGGATGTTACATCTCTGTGATTTATTTAGAACTGTAAGTTTGTACTGCTTAATCCCCTTCGCCTTTTTGCCCATTGACCCATCTCCCAATCCTCTGACCACTATCAGTTTTTCTGTATCTACCAGTCTCCTTGTTTCCTTGGTTTATTTGTTTAGGTTTTTAGAATCCACCCATAACGAAATGATACTTGTATTTGTCATTCTCTGACTTACGTCACAAAGCACAATACTCTCTACATCTATTCACACGGTTGCAAACGGGAAGACTTCATTATTTTTTCATGACTGAGTAATATTCCGCACACACCTATAGCCACTTCTTTTTTATTTTTTAAGATTTTTAAAAGCAGAAACAGACACAGAGAACAGACTATTGGTTGCCAGGTTGGACAAGGGCTGGGGGACTCAGTGAAAGAGTGAAGGGATTAAAAGGTACAGGTTGGTAGTTGTAGAACAGTCATGGGACGCAAAGTACAGCATAGGGAATACGGTCAGTAATACTGCAATCACTATAGATTGGTCCAGGTGGGTGTTAGAGATCTCAGGAGGCATCACTTTTTAAATTATAAAAATGGCTGGTTGCTACTCTTTACACCTGGAATTAATATAATATTAAATGCCTACTGTAGTTTAAAAATTACAAATGTTAGCCCTGGCTGGTGTGGCTCAGTGGGTTGGCACAGACCTTCAAACCCAAAGGTCGCTGGTTTGATTCCCAGCCCGGACACATAACCAGATTGCAAGCCAGGTCTCCAGCCAGGTCCGTAGGTGGAGGCAGGTGAAAGGCAACCACACATTAATGTTTCTCACCCTTTCTTCCCCCCTCCCTGCCCTCTCTCTAAATAGAATGAATAAAACATTTTTAAAAAAATAAAGCGATTACCTTGTACCATTTTTAGGAAGATGACTTAAAGTTTCTTTTACGGTTACCAGTGGCTGACTTTACGAGAGATAACTTGTGCGGAAGTTGGCGAATTAAACTAGCCTGGGTTTTGGCTTGGATGGTTTCATGTCAGGGAGGTTCTTTTTTTTTAACTTTATTTTTATTGTTGACACGACTATTACAGACAGTGTAATATTTCTCCCCCTTTGCCTATCTCCACCCTGTTGCTACTACCTCTTCCCTCGGACATCGACACACTGGTGTCTGTGTCTATGGGTCATGCATGTATGTTCCTTGGCTCATCCCTTCACCTTTTTTCATTCAGTCCCCAAACCTCTTCCTTCTGACAGCTGTCAGTCTACTCCATGCCTCTGCTTCTATTTGGTTCTTTATTTTGTTCATTAGATTCCACATATAAGTCAAATCAACTGGTACCTGTCCTTCTCTGACTGGCTTACTTCACTTAGTAGAATAACCTCCAGGTCCATTCATGCAATGGCAAAGGTAAGGTTTCCTTCTTCTTCACAGCTGTGTAGTATTCCACTGTATAAACGTACCATCGCTTTTATTTTACCCACTCACCCACGGATGGGCACCTGGGCTGTTTCCAGACCTTGGCTATTGTAAATAACCCTGCAATGAACACATGGGTGCCTATATTCATTTGAATTGGTATTTCAGGATTCTTACAATGTAAGAATCCCCAAAGTGGGCTCCCTGGGTCAACAGGCAGTTCCATTTTTAACTTTTTTGAGGAAACTCCATTCCTCTCTCCACAGTGGCTGCACCGGTCTGCCTTCCTACCCATAGTGCACGAGGTTCCCTTTTCTCCACATCTTCCCCAGCACTTGTTGTTGTTGGTTTATTGATGGTACCCATTCCGACAGGCATGAAAATAAGTAAAGAAATAACACATGTTGAGTCAACACATTTAAATTTATTAGAAGTTTTGTGTTTATTGTTGTTCTATTATATGTATCTCATTCCCCCCTCCCCATCCCCCCCCCACTGTCAATCCCACATGCTGTCCATGTTCATGCATCCTCCATGCTAGTTCCTTTTGAAGCTTGACTACTGGTTTAACTTTCATTCTTTTTTGTTTGTTTTTTTTTAAAGATTTTATTTACTTATTTTTAGAGAGAGGGGAAGGGAGGGAGAAAGAGAACAAAAGAAACATCAATGTGTGGTTGCCTCTCTTGTGCCCCTACCTGGGGGCCTGGCCCACAAGTCAGGCATGTGCCCCGACTAGGAATCGAACTGGTCACCTCTTGGTTCACAGGGTGGTGGTGCTCAATCCACTAAGCCACACCAGCCCGGGCTAAATGTTTGTTGATTTCAAAGAGTGAGAAAGGGAGAGGGAGACCCTACAACCTCCGTAAGTGCCCTCACTGTGGATCGAACCCACAAGTTTTTGTTGTATAGGATGATGCTCCAACCAACAGAGCCACCAGGTGAGGGAAGTAACTATCATTATCGATGCTGTCTACATATTTAGCATTTTATTTTATTTTAATTTTTTAAAAGATTTTATTTATTATTTTTGGAGAGAAGGAGAGAAACATCAATGTATGGTTGCCTTTCACCTGCCTCCAGCTAAGGACCTGGCTGGAGACCTGGCTTGCAACCTGGTTATGTGCCCTGGCTGGGAATCGAACCAGCGACCTTTGGGTTCGCAGGCCGGCACCTTATCCACTGTGCCACACCAGCCAGGTTGTCATATTTAGCATTTTAACTGTGATTTCAACAACCCAGGAGTTCCAGAGTCCCTGAGGATCAGTAGGAAGGGACTAAAAGTGGGAAAACATGAAGACAAAGCATGAGTGATATGCACTAGCCATAGAAGAGAATACAAAGATGCAGTGAGATAAAAAACAAAAATGGAATGCAGCAAATAGAAGATGACAAAGGCGACCACCAGCATCAGGACGGTGCTGGTAGCTCCGGTCACTGCAGGGCCTTCGCAGTGGCTGCGGGAGATGCGGAGGTGCCGTAGCTTCTGGTGGTGCCTGTGCAGGTGAAGCACCATGGAGACACTGGACCAGGCCATGTGGATGATGAACGTGACTTGGCAGATGGACCACAAGGCAGCGAGGCCTGGAATGGGGTGTGAGACTGAACAGAGCCATTTCCTGGTGCTGTCAGTGTTGTTTTCCACATCCCATAAAGCAGTGAGTTTCAAGGGGATAAAAAAAAATTTTTTTTTGAAGATTTTATTTCATTATTTTTAGAAAGAGGGGAAGGGAGAGAGGCAAAGAGGGAGAGAGACATCAATGTATGGTTGTGTTTCACCTGCCTCCAGCCACAGACCTGACTGGAGACCTGGTTTGCAACCTGGTTATGTGCCCTGGCTGGGGAATCGAACCTGCGATCTTTGGGTTCGCGGGCCGGCACCTTAACCACTGCGCTACCAGCCAGGGTC